>WOGZ01000024.1:104568-231272 GCA_009733775.1 Alectoria sarmentosa
TTGGGGGGGGGGGGGGGGGGGGGGGGGGGGGGGGGGGGGCTGGGGGGGATATATATGTTGTACGATGGGCATGTTGTTGTGGTTGAGGGGGAGATGTGATTGAGGGTGTTGGGGGGGGGTAACTATGGTGATGGTGATGGATGGATGAACGGGTCTGAGGTCGATCTTGATGAACGTGGAGGATATAAATGCGTCATTCGGTTAACGAATGAGATTTGAAACGTGCGCTTTTTTAATATTTGCTTATGGGGTTGCTCGTCTTTTTGTTTAAATAGTTGTCAGTAGTGTCAAGACCACGGTTTTGAGCGCGAGTCTACAATTCCGTCCTCCGTCTCTACATGCATCCGCATAGTCATATATCAATGAACAAAATCTCTTGGCTGAAATGACAAGAAAAGCGCAACATCAGTCCCAATCACAAGACTCCTGACTGAAAAGAAAACCGCACCCTCAATCTCAAGACTCAAGCAGCGTTCGCGCGATGCCAATGGTTTCGTGCCCGCCAACTCGGCCTTCCCACCCACTCACTCGCTCGCAGCGCCAATTTTCAGACGCGGTAGACTAGCGACGGACGAAATAGGGCTGGGAGAGTGCAACGGTCGCGTGGGGACGGAATCGTCACCGGCCAATCGTGACTAGGTTAAGGAAGGCGAACATGACGATTGGGTCTTGCTCTTGCAAACGTTCGCAGGTGATTGGAGGGCTTTGTAAGGTTGTCTATGAGCTTGATAGTGCGTTCTTGCAGATGGCAGAAGATAGTAAACTGATGATATTGGTGTTCTGTGAAGGAAGGACGGTATATGGAGTTGGGGGCGATGGTGTCATTGTATATACACCCTTCCAATAAGTTCGTGCAGACTACTGCGTTGTCCACAACATTGGATCGATGACGATAGTGTGACCCCAAAAAGCAAGTAAATGCTAAAAATAGGTTTATTGACGGCTAGAATTCTCTCGAGAACAGGGCGACGTTCAGAAATACGCATCGCACGACTTTGAGTAGTAGGCTCCTTACATTACGTGATACCAATTAGCTGCCCTCGGCATCGCCATTTGGTAGCTCGGTAGACGACAATTCTGGATGGATCGCAGTAGTAAAGGATTTTGGATATAGCCGATGCTCGGCCAGTGTTCTTTTCTAGAAGAAGATTCGGTCCATGTGTTCTTTGATATCAAGCCAGCTCCAAAGCCTGAAAACACCTTGCATGAGATTATTCACCAGAGGCACAAGCTAAAGGGGGGTGGTAGCGCAAGTAGGTCCATAGTGGTTGGCCACAAAGATCAACGCTTGATAAATCCCATACGCGGGAGCACGAGAGCCTTTCCAAACGATTCTAGGCATTCGGCATACCAGAACGGGCCGATGTGCAGGTATAAACCTAGCACGACTTTCGCTAAGCCTGCGCAGGCATTCAAACAAACCAGGGTTGGCTTGATGTCGCGTGGTGGCATAAGGACATGCTGAGCCAGAGAACTGCATAGTTCAAGACCAAGTCCGTGATGATAGTCCAAAATGTCCGGTTGATGGAAGGTTGTGGCGGCTGCCCAAGGCTATAATCGGGGTTTGAAGCCGAAACAGCGGTTGATTCCTCGTAACCATTGTCTCCTCCAGTTGGCCATGAACGCGCCTCACTCTTGGATCTGCTGCCAAGGCTGGGAGATGCCGGAAGTCTTGTTCTTAAAACGACTTGACCATCTCAAGTGTTTCCATGTAATGCATCGCGTCTGATTGATCCATCTTCTAATTCGGCTGAGGAGATCCGGGTTGGAGCACTTCAACTGCCGCTCTGCGATGGCGATATGTGGGTCTTGATGTTGGAAGTCCATTAATCACTTCTTTCGCTTTGTCTCTCACTTCTGCAAATTATTCCTCATATTTCTCCCCTGCTTCACCATAGAACTCTGACTGGTAGCGGTCCTCGTGGGCACTGTTCGTAAAATCGCGACCTTATATAGTGCAGTAGCTCTCACTTGGTGCAGATTTGTGGATATCTCAACTTTTGGAATTACCCCGGCTTGTTCTGTTCATTTCTCCGGTCTAGAAGAGTATCATTTTTGTTGCGGAGGTTCTTCTTCTCCTTTGCAAAGCTTCTGCCATGCGCCGAGCATGCTGGAATTGATCGAGAGCTTTCTAGGCATTCTCCAATCGCTGACGCCGCTTCTCTCTTGATGATTTGATTCGTCATCGAGACTCGTTGCGCTCTCTGACTCCTTTCTGTGCACGCAACGTCTGGTGGATCTCTGTCATTGGCCTATCTTCTCTAGCAGAAGACTCGACAAGATCTACACCTGCTGCTTTCGGCGCAATTTTTGGTTCTCTTGCTTGCCCCCGAACTTGGAATGGCAGTGTCTGCGCCGCTCGCTCTATTCCATTGTCCTCAGCAGGATTCAGGGCACAGAACCTGAGATACGAGGCAGCAGGCTCCGTCGATCTGTCGAGTCCAAGCGCTGGATTCTCTTCCTTATGAGCCTCTTCTATCTTTGGCGCACGGCGCAAGCTTGGCTCACTCTTTTTCTGGCCTTCATGCTCCTGGCTGACCTGGTCATTACGATCTTCTTCTTGCAACTTCCTACAAAATTCACTGAAAGCGCGCTCTGACCTTTGTAGAGAACCCGTCTGCAGCGCGATCTCCCTCTCAGCCTCAGAAAATGGCCCTAACTGGGTTTCTCGGTGGTACACTTCCCGAGGAGTCACTTTGGATGACTTCTCTCCATTTCGGCTTTTCTTTCGGGCCAGCTCAGTCAAACGCCCGGGCCGGATCCAAGGAAGACCTAGACGACGGATATTCATTGCTGTATTGGAAAATGACCGCGCCTGACATCAGACCAATCTAATGAGCATTGCTACTGAGGGCGTCGAATGGTAGGAATTTGGGGGAGTTGGAAGAGTTCTTGAATTTTTTTGGACAAGACGTGTGCGACTATTTTCGGAGGTCAAGCTTGCAAGAGACGAGTTTGCGGGCGGAGAATGAGAGAATATGCTCACCTTGTACCTCGTCCTTGAAATTTGGTGCCAAGCACGGTGGCAAATCATGGCCACTACTTTGCAAGATGGTGGTACATTGAAGTTGCCAAAACTGCTCCGGTTGGCTTGTCCATGACGGTTGTATCATGGGTGGATGGGACTCATAGCCTGAGAACTCTGCACTTCCTCGTCGGTTTTCTTGGGAGCTCATTCCAGAGGCGACACTTTGCATCTATACATCAGGCAAATGTCTTGTCTGAAGGAGCAGCAGTGAGTGAACCGTCACGATCAGAAAAAGGGGATGCGCTCGGCAAGTCAGGCCTTCTCGACGCGGATGCATTGACGACGGTACGGCCCAACAAGCTCCTCTACGTCACGCAGGGCTGAGAGGCAATGTGCAAGACGCACGAGTTGCAAAGTTGAGATTGGAAGATGGTGGTGGGGGCAGGGCTGTGTCCACGATGAGCCCTTGTTGGCCCCAGCACATACAAGAGAAGAGGCCACGAGTGAAGATGTCCGAGGCTGTATGATGTCTCTTGTGTTTTATGTGTGCTGCATTGAACTGATTTAGGCCACAGACGTTGGAGCTCATTGATGAAGGAACGAGGTGGCCGACGAAGATGCCAGGGCTGACAAGGAGAAAGAATAGTGGAGGCTTCTAATGGCGGTGATTGAGGGCATGGTAACTTGCCAAGCAAAGCGGAAACATTCCATACCAATGTAACCCACCATCGGGGTATAACAAGACAGTCCCTCGTCTTCTTTGCTCCTGTGCGAATAATACTGGGCTGAAGGAATAGTAAAATCAACCTCCCGCCCCCACATAGAGCCACATGTACCACCAATGCACATTCGCAATGACATCAAACTGCACTCCCCTTGCTCTTCATTCTCATCTCGCTTCCTGAAAGAAAGGTTGTCTTCTGTGCGAGGACAAAGATTGAAATGACAAGTAAGCACCGATGAAACAAATCCTTGGACCCCGAAGACACGCGCCACGGCTAGCTGCAGCCTCCCTCGCAGATCGACACTACCTTACTGTATTTTATTTTAGGGCCACCACCACATCCCTCGTGCCGTACCGTTACCGTGCCGAAGGGAGACACGTTATTGAATGACGTAGTGCTCAGTCAAGGACATTTCATCTTTTGAACCATCACTCTCATTGGGATTCCATAAACTTGCACAGTCAACCCCCAACATATCGAAATGAAGTCTGACTCGTGCGCAGCTGGGAGCTCCCTTCCATCACGGGTCCTAGTATATGGCTCGGCTTTCATGTCACATGTCGCTGCATGCTTTCGGAGATCAGCTTCAGCTTTCTCCTGGGAAGCCTGCTCCTGAGAAACATGAGCATTACCCCCGTCACCTTCTCACAGACGCAGGCTCTTCTCTATCCCAACGTCCAAGAAGATAATCCAAGTCTCTCACCCCTGCCTAGTTTGTCATGCTTGTATGAGCTCTTTTCTAGCTGGGTCAAAAGCTCTAGGGACACCAATCTGCTGAAGCTTGGTATTCGTTGATCGATTAGATTACAAGGTCTCAACCGGCGTTGAACCCCCTCCCCTAGCTATCACAAGCAGAAGCTTCACGGAATCGGCCAAAGAACGGCTCATCTCTGCTGCTTAGCCTGGAGAGGTTTGGGGGCCGTTTCATCATCTCACAATACGAGACATGAAGACTATGCTGAAGCTGGGGGCCATCCAGATCGTCATAGGAAGCTCATGTCCGAGGCCCAGCCATAGATCTTGTCCTATAGGAAAACTCTCCGACAGTATACAAATCTGCGCCTGGTTTATTCGTTCATCGATTGGCTAATTCCAACTACCGTCTTGCTTCCACCGACTCTCTTTTCTTCAAAAGTCGACCCATGAAACCGTTGATCGTCTTTCATCTCACAAGGCGTGCTGGCTCTTGAGGAGGCTCGCAGTCCTTTCGGAGATTTGATCATCATCGTTGTCGTCCGTCCCAGCTATCAGCATCAGGTACACAGCCCTCATCACCCTTTCGGAAAGTTGTCAACGCACATGCGGCGAGTGAGGCAAGCCTAGAATGAGTTTTACCTCTATACTCGTTGAAGGCGGGCAATTATGCCGAACCAAGTGAATATAAAAAGGTCTCAATCTCCCTTCTATCTGCCATCAGATTCATCAACCCACAGCATTTATACAACCAGCCCACAACGTTCAAGCTACCCACCACCCAAACACTCAATCAGTTTCTCAGACCAACTCCACCAACATCAAACCAATCCCCTTCGTCCACCATCCAAATACCCTCAAAATGCACTACTCCAAGCCCGTCCTCAGCATCAGCGCCCTCCCTCTCCTCTTCAATACCGCTGCCACCGCTCTCGGTATCAACTGCCGCGGCTCCGGTCTCTGCCCTCGTGCGTCCTGGAATGACAAATCGTCCGAAACAATCGTCCAAGCCCTCCGCGACGCCATCTGGACCGACGCCGACCTCAACTCCACCACCTACAACAACGGCGACCACATAATCTGCGTCTCCGAATCCCAAACCATCACCGTCGGTGGTTCCGTTTCCGCAGGCGTCACCTCCGGCGCAGGCCCCGAAGGCGGCGCAACTGGCACCGTAGGCGCAAGCGGCACATTTAGCCTCAGCGGCAGCATCGGCGAAGGTGGCATCTGTGTATTTGCGCAGGACCTGAAGTCGGGCGCCAATATCGATCTCGGCACGATTCGCGGGCTGACGGATGCGCTGTTGGAGCATGGTTGCAGCACTTGTGGGAGCGTGCCGATCAACTTTGTGACGGAGGGGAGTAATGACCCCAGTGATGGGATCTTGACGTTCAACTACGTGGCCAACCCTTACTGCATTGGCAGTTGCATGTCGGCCTCTGGCACACCGCAGAACAACACCAAATTGAGGAGGGAGATCAGCGACGTGCCGAAGAGGTTATCGCGTCCGCTTTATGAGTAAGAGTGGGTGGATGAGGGAGCGGGCAACCAGTCGAGCAGGGAAGGAGATTCATGATGACTGGTTTGATTCCCATCCCGCAGGCCGCAGGGTTGATGTCCCATCATTTTTTATTACACATTATGGTCTTTCATTATGTGAGGTGCAAAAACTGTCAGAGGAGAGCACTCTTTTCCGCAATCTGGCGAACTCAAAACATCGCAAGCGTGTATATTAGCCAGTCGTTAGATCTAAAACACTCTCCTTTTTCTTCTGCCAACCTGCTCATGCGGTACTGCAATGGTCTACAGCTTCCCCTTTTTGAATCGTGCACCCGCCAGATTCAATGCCTTGTACACTTCGGTAACGGTCCAACCACAACCCACACAGAAAATCCAAGTCGCTACCTCAATACCAAGAACGTCGCTACCGGCGGGAATGGTACACACGACACGATATTTATTCTCCCCTTCAATCAGCCAGCCTGCAAACCCTCCAAGGCAGTCATCCAGCGCCCGATGAAGCAGGGTACTATTTTTCTTTGGTTGCGAAGGATAGGATTGGAATAAACAAAGCAAAATTTTTGTCGAATCCCCCCCCCTTTTTTTTGGACTGCATACCCTGCTCTGCAAAAGGGAGGTTTGTTTACACATTCTCACGTGCGAGCATCCATCACTTTTCTCTTCTCTCGCGGACTCTGGTTGCGTTGACTGCGAGTGTGATGGTGGCGCGGTTGAAGATTGGCAAGGTGGAGGTTTTGAAGTTGAAGGGGTCAGTGGGTTGAGGGATTTGAAAGGCAATGACTGATAGATAGGAAGGAGAGGACGGCGAGATTCGAGTATGATCAGCCCAAACGTGATCTTTTCTCAATGTCTAGTACTATACCCATGACAGCAATTGCCCACCATCAATCACGTTGTCGATAGTAGCCCTTCTCGTGAAACCAGATCACCTCGTCAGCCTTTCTACTCCTCCGCCACCACCTCATGCTCCTCCTCCTTCTCCTCCTCCTCGTCCGTCACCACCTCCTCCTCCCGCATTGGCACCTCACCCTCCTCCCTCCCATTCTCCCTCTCCCTCTCTCCCCTACTCGATCTCAAACTCTGATACCCTTCGTCCCCAAACCTCGCATCGTCGCTCCTGACCGTCCGCACCGTATCCCAAAACCCATTCAACCGCTCTAGAGTCTGCCAATCAGAACCTGGAATCCTTGGTGCCGCGCTCTGGACCAACTCTCCCACTACGGTGTCAGATTCAGTTTGCGAATCCCGGGTTTCGGATGGTGAGAGTAGAGACACAAGGTCGAAAGTTGGGAGATCGCCGCGATCTCGATACGGGAGGTCCGGGTCGCTGGTGTATTCTTCCGGTTCCTCAAAGCGCCTGCTTTCGTCCAAGAGCCACGGCATTGGTCGTGCTGTCTGCGTTTCCCTTCGTTGTTGGTAGGATTGCCGTGCTTGGTGCCCCCTTACGAATCTGACGTACTCTTCGGGAATCGGCGGTAGACCACGCAGGCTCATCTCCTCGATGTCTTGCTCCGTGGGTGGAATGCCGGTGCGCGCGAGGATTGGCAAGTAGACGCTGTGGCAGAGGGCGATCTCTTCTGGAGTTCTTCCATTGTCGGTGGGATTGGTTTCTGGAGTCGGTGTGCTTGCAGTGGGTTTGAGACATAAGGCTTCACCGAGGAATTTGACTGTTGAGAGGAGGCGTTCTTCTTTGCACATTTTGGCGGAGTGGGAAAGGTAGGAAGGGTAGACTTGAAGTCGGATGAAGTCTTTCAAATGTAGGATGCAGGTATAGCAATATTGGTCCAGAAAGAATTGGAGCTGAAAAGGTATGATGGTAGGGTACAAGGGAGGGGGAAGATGAGAATAAGAGTTCCTTTAAGTACTTGAAATACTGACTTACGAATTTTTATATATATTCCATTTTCCGATACTTAGCTGAGCATGTTTTTTAGTCCCTGTTTTGGACAAGCTCCTGCTTGGCGGCCATACAGAGATCGGATTCCTACCTCTCCACATGGACGAATGCGTCCTTCACAGAAACACTACCTTCGATAGGTAAAAAGACTAAGATTTGAATGACGACGTAAGGTTTCCAGAGGCAAGAAATACCGCAGTGATAAGCTCTATCGCTATACCATTTTGCAAGAGGTCAGCAGCGGTCAAGTGCGATGGCAGATTCTGGAAACATTGGAATGCACGCAAAATATTCTGATTTTTTCGATTTCAGGCTCAGCACACCTAGCTGGTAGGACATCAGATGAGCTACATGCCTGACTGAGTCCTGCCAATTGATCGAGGAGCCGATGATTCCTTTGGCCAGTACGTAGTACCTGTATGCTGCGATTTTCCCAGCAAGTAAGCGGCTCCCTGCTGAACGCCTAGTCCCTCAACTATGAGCCCGAGACTCTTTTCTGATTGCACACAACTCAAATCGAAATCCTTAAGAGCCATTGGTAGCTATGTCCCATCCAAGGCGATGATGATCATGATCACAGGGCTGGCTTGATTCATACTCCCAGATATTTTCCTCGTTCAATCGACCGGAACCCCTGCAATGAAAGCCCTGACTTTTGAATTCCCTCTCACCCTTTGCACATGTCCAACTATTTCTGAACACGACGTATTCCGAACCATGTGGTAGCATGCCCTGGTCTTTATCATACAGGGTAATTCCACGCTCGGAATGCACAGTGACTTTCACACGATCAGTGAGTCTGTAAATGCCAGCATTGACGAGATGCCTGTGTACATATTCAAAAGGCTCTGTATTAATAATCATCGTGAAGGATCGTAGCCTGTCCAAATTCCGCAAGAGGTCAAAGGCCTGGGGAGGGAATCGCAAATCAAATGACGAAGTCTCCATTACTTCAACTTCTCTAATCAGATGCCGACGGAGCAAAATACCCTCTAGGAATGGTATCAGCTGATTAGGAGCGAAACAGAATTTCCGCTTGCCATAGAACGTGGACGCAGCTTCGGCGGAGATTTGGTGGTTGACGTGTAGCAGAGCCAACGTCACATCGGCAGAATTGCTATCGAAAGGATGTATCTTTCGAAATGAGCGTGGCACGTATTCTGATGACCATCCTGATATTGAGACCATTTGGCCGAGATCCCAGACGAAGTCGTAGATACGGTCCCGGATCTCTAGCGGAAGAGACATGAATGTTGGGGAGGACATGGTGATTCTATGAGAAGATCGGTCAATTGGTCTGGCTTCCTTGTTCATGTGTATTTCAGAGTAGAACTCAACTTGATAGATCTAGGTCAGGCTAAGCTTAGGTATTGTAGTCAAGCAGGTGAACATCAAAAGGTGACTGGAATCTAGGAGGATCGTTAGCCTCATATACCTAAGTTGAGCTCAAAGCGGAACGGGGCCATACCGCACGGTGAGGACAGTCTGTTCTCGGATTAAGATTTCAGTGATGAGAGACAGGATCGTAGAGGCAAGTTGACAGTTGGGTAAAATGGGCCAGTGCACGAGCATTTGGGAGTCTCGAATGTACGTCAAGGAGGATATCAAGATTGTGATCGGCGAGCCGTGAAAACGAGGTTATCTCAATGTGTTGCCTGCAGTCCTACTGCCAAAGAGCCAGACACGGCGCCACGATGAAAAGTGAATTCAAAACAGAATGTTCGGATTCCAGCCAATGATATCCAAGATTTTTAAATCCGCTTTATCCCCGAACTTCAACCCGAAAATAATCCCCAAATGCAAGCTACTATCTATATAGAGCCAGCTCACTACGTCTACAATGCCCTTCACAATCACCGCCCCAACTCCCCTCCCACCCCTCCACCACAATGATCCCTCCGACTCCTCCTCCCTCGACTCAGACGGCGACACCGACATGCCCCCACCCTCCAAACGTCCCAAACTCTCAACCAAATCAATAGTCACGCCCGGCGAGACCGTAACGGATGATCCTCAATGGATGCGGTATGCCAGATCCCCTCCCCTCCTTCCAATCTTACTGACCTCGCCCTCCGCAAAAGACCCAGCTAATGCCCGACAGCGGCCACGGAACCTACACAAACCCCACCTCCCCCCAAATCCTCTCCTCCGTCGCCGGCACCCTCCTCAAAACCAACAAGCTCCTCTCCATCCGCCCCCTCCGCGCGCGCTACACGCCCGAGATCGGCGACCTGGTCGTCGGCCGCGTCGTCGAAGTGCAAACGAAGCGCTGGAAAGTCGACCTCTCGGCCCCACTGCTGGCCCACCTCCCACTCTCCGCCATCAACTTGCCCGGAGGCATACTGAGGAAGAGAACGTCCACGGATGAATTGGCCATCAGGACCTTTTTCGGCGAGGGCGATTTGCTGGTCGCGGAGGTGCAGAGTGTGTATCAGGACGGGGCGGCGAGTCTGCATACGCGGAGCTTGAAATATGGGAAGTTGAGGAATGGGGTATTCTTGTCTGTGTCGGGGACGGGCGGGGGAGGTGGTGGGCGAGTGGTGAGGAGTAGGAGGCAGGTGTGGACTGTGCAGACGGCGAACGGGGGCGGGGAAGTCGATGTCGTGCTTGGTGTCAATGGATATATATGGATCTGCAAGCATGTGGGTGGGGAGCTTGCGGAAGGGAAGGGGGGAAGGGATGTGGGTCTTGGGGTGGGGGTCAACAATCTGGAAGAGAAGGTGGGGGAGGGCATGTATGAGAACAGGAATGAGAGTATTGGGGAGGAGACGAGGAGGGAGATTGCGAGGTTGAGCGGGTGTGTGAGGGCGTTGGTGGAGGGAGGATGTAGGGTTGATGAGGAGATGGTCATGAGCGCTTATGAGGCGAGTTTGGAGGATGAGCAGATTGGGGATGAGGAAGGAGGGGAGAGTGGGGAGTATTTGGGCGGGGAGAGGGGGAGGAGGGTCGTGATAGAGGCGTTGAGGGCTGTGCATGCTACGAGAGGGTAGAGAACCGATCAAGGGTTATATGCACGTGATCCAAACCACGAATTCTCAATTTTCTTCCATCAAAGAAGCACGTGCACTTGAGCACGGCTCTTCAAAAATATTGTTACACTTTTAATGGGCCGGCAGGCACGTAGGCCTGATCGCCCAATCGTCTAATCGCCCGCTTGATGCCAGGCATGCTAGATAATATTGAACGAATACAGATGGAGAATGGAAGAGATGACGCCAATCTACCGCCGCTTTCCACTCTGCATATTCGTAAACAGTAGCTTGAAGCCATTGCACAACGCCCTCATATCAGGGTACATGTTCTTTTGGAGCTCAAACGCCTGCGGAACAACTTTGACAGCCCAATGCTGGACCTGAGCATGCTGACCGGCTTTGAAGCACAGGAAAAAGTAGCCCGCGTGTTTGGGGTCGATGCAGAAATTGTAGACAGAACGCTTGGGATTGGCTTCGGTGTAGGTGGTCAACCATCGCTCTGGGGCAGCAAGTCAGCAGAGTTTACGTGTGGGGAAAATGAAAGTAGTTGCTCACCAGTATCAGCTTTACTGAGGTTCTGATACTTCTCATGAAGCATCATTTCATCTACCTTCTTAGCCATCGCCTTCACATGGTTGACAATCAACTCATCGAGATCACTGTAATTGTAGCGGCCGCCAATCTTGAGCGTCGTTCCTCCGGAGAGCTGATTGGTTTTGTCTAGCTCGAGCACATCAATGTGCTGATAGATGTTGTCCGACACTTTCCAGGTCACAGCAAGATGGTCCAACCCTTTCGAGGAGGGTCGAATTACCAAATCGCCCCGAGCTTGAGAGCCGAGGAATTCTTCCGCTTGGGTGCTGTTGAAGGGTTTGAAGAGAGGATGCTTGATGACTCTCTGGGTGCGGCCAGAAACATCATTTTTCTCCATCATCGATTCTTTATCTTTCCGCTCTTGGTCCTCGTCCCATTCATCCCTCATGCGATCTATCTCCTTTCGATAAGGTCTTTGAAGCTCGTCTTCGCGGAGCGAAAAATTAGCGGTCAACTGCTTGCGATTGAGGTAAGTTATCTTGGCCTGTACCGTCTGATGAGCGGAGAAAAGTTGCTTCGCAGAGACATCTGGTCTGTTTGAAACTGCAAGAGCAGGCACAGTACCCTCAATGCCACAGTCTAGCTTGGCTTCAACATAATCATCGGCAACCTTCTTGATCGAGACGGGTACTACCATGCCTTCACATAGAGAATCCGAGGTTTCGCCAGTGAACATTGTGAAAATTTCGTTAGTCGATAGCAGGGCAAAATTCCTTCGCAACTCCTCGTAAGGCTGTTGTAATTCAGCACGGATTGTTTCCAGAGTGGCTCGCTTTCGCTGATTAAAGTTCTTTTCCAGTTGCTCAGCATATTCCTCTAGAATGAGGTCATTGACCTTTTCTTGGGATTCATCCTTGATGAGCTTTCTGACAATGGCTCCTTGACCGTTCTCTTGCTGCTCGGCTTCAATATCTTCCTCGTCCAATTCAAGAGCATCAGCAGCCATTTTTCGTCCAAGGTCGTAGTCCTCTGGGTGCACTCGAGTGTTGTCGAGATAGTCAGCGTCCGGTTCTGAGCTGTCGAATTCGATGAAGAGGAAGCTGGCACAATTGTTGAATACCTTTGCCCCAACAGCGGCCAAAACTTTCCCGTCCGTGTCACCTACTAGTTCTGATCGCGCCGATACAACGCCGCCATTGAGGTTGATGACCTTGATGAGTTGTGCCGCCTTTCGTGGTCCCAGACCGCAAATATATGGAAGCAGACTAGCCGTGTAGAGATCGCTGACAGCCTCGTTGACATCTACACCACATAAGTTGACCATATCGACCATAGACGTCTCAAGTGCCTTGATGATTTTCTCTTGAGGTACATATCGCTGGGCTGCATCGAAAGAGATAGAGATGATATCCCGGCCTAGTGACGCATATTCTTTCAGGGGATTCTGGAGATATTTGGCAAGAGCCACGCAGTATTTCGTCAGAGGTGCAAAACCGGGATGCTCCATGTTCGCCCGTTCACTGGTCTGATACAGGCGTGCCACCTCGTCGTTGACAATCACAACCTCCAACTTGTCACTCCTGTCGTTGCCATCCTCGTCTTCGTAGTCGGCCCCACGCAATTCTTTACGTTCAACGATGTCATCAATCTGCTTGTAAAGCTTGCGAGTCTCTGCAGAGAAGCCCGAAACACCGATAACGTCCGGTTTCCGTCGCTCGACAAGCTCCACGAACGCTTTCACATCTGCACCGTCCTCTGTACCTCGTTCAGCGTCTCCCATGATAAGATCAGTGAATTTTCCATTTTCGAGGACTCGTCCGTCTTCCTCGACCCAAGCCCAGCAGACTGCGTCTCTGCCAAAGATACCGGTGCCGTTTGAGAGAGCAAGCACACGTGGCACTGTTCCTAGCATCATACCCTTCGGTTTGTACGGCGCTTGATCAAGTCTCTTGCCATACTCCTCGCGACAATTTTTGGCTACTGAGTTTTCGCACTCAAACTTCAAAGCCTCCTTCACGCCTCGTGCCATGATTTTTTCTAGCTTCAGAAGGGCTATGTCTAGAGTCTCTCTTCGCTCGCGATTCCAAGCGTCAGCGACTTCGCTGAAATTATCCGATTCAAGGTCTCCATAGAGTCGTTTCTTGAAGCCATCGTGGTTTTGAGTCCTCACTCTCACTTCAACCAGGCCCTCCTCTTCTGCCTTGAGCATGCGGAGAAAACGGTCAGGATTTTGTGCGATGTCGATGAGTTGCTGGTTTCGAAGATATTTGAAATCATAGTAGGGGTGTTGATCATCGATCTTGCGAAGTCCTTTCTCTGTCCGGTAGCATTCGACAATACCGTTCCCAAAGTATTGCCGACGCATTACCTTTCGCATTTTAGGACTCATAGCTATCTCCTCTGCAAACATTGCTTTTGCAGCTCGCAAACATTGTGCACCAGAAGAGTATTCGGGGGGATCTAGTACATCTTCGCTATCTGCCATGTCATCTGGGCGCTGGGTAGGGTCCTCGGTGAATTGGCGTCTGCCTTCTTTCATAAGGGCATTCTGGGCGAAAGAGTCTGCAGATATGCCAAATGCACGCACGAGTCGATACACCTTGCCTGTCCGAATTTTCTCAAACAACATCTTGGAGGCACCCGGCCGCCGCTGGGTTGACCCACTTGTGCCGGTTCCGTTATGAAGAGCCACATCGGCAAGGCGTGAAGGGTGTTGGAACTGTATGTAGTCTTGCACATCTTGAAGTTCCTCCATAGTAACCGCTGCGGGAAGCATTTCCTCGATGACGGGATCGTGAAAATTCTCAGACAAGGCTGAGACATTGTCATAAGTTCTCTGCAGAGCGTGACGCTTCTCAATAAGAGCCCTGAATCTAAGGTCCATGTCGAAAATTTCCCACAGGTCCGACTGATTGAGCAATTTCTCAGCGTTGACAACGTATGGTGTTGCACTAGGATTATAAGGATCCGGTGTGACGGCTATCTTCTGAGCATGGATTAAGTAGTCTTTGCGATGCTGGAAGATGAAAGGCACTTCAAATTCATCGACATTCATGAACTCCAGAACCTTTGCGACTGACTTTTGAAACGCGTCTCGAAGGTCCGGATCAAGTGATTTCTTCGGAAGCATAAGATCTGATATCCAACTCGATTCTTCCTTGAATTCTTCATCAGTAAGTTCGAGATCCTTGTAAGGACTTCTTGCAAGCTGAAAGCGCTCTGGCTGATCCGTAGCTCGTATTTGGTTGTCCTCGTCAGTTAGCATACGGTCGACAAGCTGAGAAGGCTCAAAAACATCCTTGAGTTCGATGCCCTTGAGTATAGCATCTGGATCGTCGGGATCTATGGGCCTTTGTTCGTTCTGTTCTTCCTGATCTTGGAGCTCCAGTGCCCAGTCATATTCAAACCCTGTACCAAACGCTTCTTTCATATCTTCTAGCGCGATCTCGTCCAGACCAGCAGCGTCCTTCACTCCTATGATGTTTCTGCTAGGTTTTCTTAGAACATCGACATCATCGTCGTCTTGTCGCTGTCCATCCTCGTCTTCAAAGTCCTCCTCGATAAAATCTTTGAACTCGTCCTCCAGTGTTCGAGGGTCGACGCGGGCGGAGCCACGTTGGCCTTCGGGTACGCGAGGTAGATCATCGTCTTCATCGTCGTCGAATATATCTCCAACACCTCTTGGTCTTCCGTCTCGATCATCTTTGTGCCCACGTTTTAAGCGTTTGAGCTTGGGCTTGGTGCAGTGTTAGCGAAGCAGTATTGGTAATAGACATGTTGGCATTTACCTCACTGGTAGCGCGCTGTTCATATTCTGGGTGTGCTTCTCCGATCAAATCCAAGTCTTCTTCGTCTAGGCCAGCCTCCTCTTCCTCTCGTTCTTCCCTCCTACGCTTTTTTCTCTCCTGTCTTCTTCTCGCGCGTACCTCGGGCTCTTCGTCATCTTCGACGATGAATCCATCTCTGACCTAGACATCGCAAGAAGATTCTGTCAGCAAAAGGCTTCAAGTATATGCGCCAGGTCGCAGGAAATTTACCGCTTGAGCTGCCTCCTCATCATCGTCGTCCTCCTCCTCTTCACTCGAGTCGTCAAAATGGCCCTTGACCCCATTCACTCCGTTTTTGCCATTTGTTTTCTTCCTGACCTCACCAGTGTCTTCATCGAAAGACTCATCACCTTCTTCATCGTCGTCAAGCTCGGCCTCTCCGACAATCAGGTCTCGCAGGGCACTCATGTCGAGCGAAGACTGTCTTGGGCAAATTGTGTGAGGTTCTCACAACCTTCTGTATGATCATGCTCAGCTTCAACACTGAGGAGTAGGTGAAGAGGGAATAATCGCTGCCCTTGCGCGCGATGTTTCTAATGTTCGAACAAACGCAAAGTCCAGATTGCTTACATAATCTTCCGCACTCGGCCTAGTTCAAGTTTCAATGTGGGATGAAATTCGGTCTATTATTGGCGTCACACTCTTCTTATTGACCTGTCAAACGGCGAAATCACTGAGATGCATATACGACCAACTGCAGCCTGATTAGAGGCTGATGCTCAGGTTGTCATGCTACAAGTTTCATGAGGTCCACCCAGCAGTCGGCAATCAAGGAGCTGCATCCACCGCTGCACCACTGCCCCCCGGCTGATTGCGCAGATCGCTTGCACCTATCAAATTGCCTCGACTGCCACCACTGCCATATTCGCGAAATTACCTCCTGAGTGAGCATCTAGTCCCCTGAATAATATAAGAGCAAAGCAGGATTCACTTTCGTATCCGCATCTCCACACATTATAGTCAAGATGTCAGACATGAAGACCCGGACGTTGGGCCGTAAGAACGTCAGAGGTCTCGTGTTGAGCGCCCCAAAGATCGCTCCAGCCCCATCTGCTGGTGATGCACAGATACCGGGAGCATTGGGAAACAACGTGGCGAGAGCGGACACCCTGGAGATTGGGGTCGAGTTCAAGCTGGACTTCAAAACTGAGGACCTAATCGTCCTGAAAGAGCTCGGGGCGGGCAACGGTGGGACAGTTAGCAAAGTTATGCATGCAGCAACCAAGGTCATCATGGCCAAGAAGGTAATTCCTCGACGATACGAGGAAAGAGAAAGCTGGCTAAATGTCGTGGCTAGGTCATCCACGTGGAAGCGAAGAAAGATGTTCGAAAGCAAATAGTGCGAGAATTACACATCATGCACGACTGCACTTCGCCGAATATCGTTAATTTCTACGGCGCATTCCTCCACAACTCAGGGGATGTTATAATGTGTATGGAGTATATGGACTGCGGGTGAGACCCAACGTTTCACCCACATTCCGACTGTTTCTGATCTCGAGGTAGATCCTTAGATCGAATTTCCAAAGACTTTGGTCCTGTCCGAGTTGATGTCCTTGGAAAGATTACAGAAGCCATCCTGAGTGGGCTCAATTACCTTTACGATGTTCACCGTATTATGCACCGAGATATCAAGCCGTCGAACGTACTGGTCAATTCACGGGGTTACATCAAACTCTGCGACTTCGGCGTATCAGGCGAGCTCGTCAATTCGATAGCAGATACCTTTGTCGGCACCTCGACATATATGGCCCCAGAAAGAATACAGGGAGCCAAGTACTCGATCAAATCCGACGTATGGAGCGTCGGTCTTACCGTCATGGAGCTTGCCATAGGAAGATTCCCCTTTGATGCAAGCGACGCGGCGGCAGGAGATAGAGCAAGCGCTGGACCTATGGGAATCTTGGATCTCCTACAGCAGATTGTTCACGAACCGGCACCAAGGCTACCGCAGAGCGACGCTTTTCCGCCGATTCTCGATGAGATGATCCAGAAGTGTCTTCTCAAGAACCCTGATGACCGACCCACTCCTCGCCAATTATTCGTACGTACCTTTTACCCATGTACCATGCACTGACCGCTGACGTAGGCTTCTGTAGGACAAAGACATGTTCCTGGCGGCCGCGAAACGAACGCCCGTAGACCTGGAGCAATGGGCAGTTTCGATGATGGAGCGTCACAATCGCAAATCTCATCTTGCCCCTCAGCTGTCACCCTCTACGCAAGCTTTGCTCCGGGGAGAGTCTGTGCCCTCTCCTAAAGAGTCGAGTGCCTCGACGGTATCCAGAACTCCTACTTCTGGCGAGATACCAATAGCCGACGAAGAGATCAAGGCCTCGCCGCGATTAGAACAGCCCGCACTTCAACGTGTGATTCCCGCGGACATCAACGGCACGGGTATGTATCCTTCTCAGAGCTCCGCCTTCGACCGCCAAGGCTTCCCTCCGCGCACATCCAGTACCACAGGTCCACTATCAAGCCGATCTCGCGAGGGAGAAAGCTTCAGCCCCAAGAGTGGTCTGCCTAGTCATCCAAGGGATAGCGGGCATTTCAACCCTCATCCACGAGACAGCGGGAACTTCAACTCTACCACAACACTGCCAATCCGCCCAGCTCCGCCGCCTTCTGGACCTTTACCTCCACCTCCCAGTGCCAACTTCAGAGGCCAACGTCCGGTGACTAACGGTTCGCCCTACTCCTATGGTGATAACCAGCCGTACTGAGTCTGGAGTCCACCTGAGCAAGATGTACGATATAGAAGGGGTCGAAAATCTGCCAGCAAGAAAAGCCGGCATTTCGATTCAGCTCTTAATTCCTAGATTGTACGCCGACAACATCAGCTCATCACTTGTACCCCTTCAGCAGCTTCACTAGTCCTTCTACTGTGCATATTGGGGCGATTCGCGAAAGCATCTAACCGGCGTTTCTCCATTAACATACGGGTGGCGTGTACGAATGTATTAGGTATCCCAGGGCCTTTCATTTCGCGGACTTGTAGCGTGGGCCTGGGTAACGCGCAATAGCCGAATGTCGATAGATAGGAAAGCATGTCTGGTACGTATTAGCTAGTTCGCCTACTCATTGTCGAATGTAAGCTGTCTTGTCCATCTTTACTGTTTACATTCGAAGACTGTTTTCACTTTTTTGTGGTCTCGCAGCTCAGTTTTACACGTCCATGGTCTTTGATTTCTTTTTAGCATCTCCTGCGCATGTATTCTCCCAACGGCGCGCACCACAGTGGGAGTCAATCGAGCCTTCATGTAACTCTGTTCCATCTAAGCTCGATATAACACTAGCGTTGAGCTTCGCACCCAAATGTGGTAATTGAAGAATCCTTTCTCTACTTTGGCGCTGAAAAGACAGACGAACAGCTGTATTCGAAAGGCATTTGGACGCTCTTCCAGCGCCACCTGCTCGACCTACGTGACAGCCGCAGGGTGCAGTTTTCCTCGGTATGAATACGTATGCGAGATTCAACAATCGCGAATCTCAAAACTCCAAACGGAAATGGCGGCTTAGTCTTGAGTTAGCCTGTTTCTTAAAGGATGCGGGATTCTCTTGCGAGGTTCTAAAAGCCAATGGCTTGGTAAGCTTAGCGGCAAACACGTGAGGGTCCCGGTACATGCAGCTGGAGACTGACCAAAGATTGCCGCACTAAACAGCTATGGAGCGCTTGGGATATTGAGTATTGTTATTGCCGTAAACGCCTTGAGGAATTTGTGTATGTTCGAGTCCTTGGTCGAGTTAAGGAGATACCGTCCTTTGGCCTTTGGGATGCATATTCCTCTCGCTTTACCAGAGCCGATACCACGACATTGTGTAACATCTGAGACATCAAAAGTGGAACATTCGAGGAAAGGGTTTTCAACGGCAAATCTATGGAGTGTGGTTTGGTAGCCTATATCATTGCAAATTTGACAGTGTACTGACCATTTTCATGAAACGTAACTGGTGTTTTGATACGGAAGAGATCTGGATTGCTTGTCCATTTGCTGCTAAGACATTTTCTGCTCAAAGGCACGCGTCTTTCCTTGGCTGATTATCTCCTTTCGATGGCCTTCAGCCTGTACCTTGGAGCCACTGGACACTTCCCCCATTTGATTATGATTTCAGGCATAATGTTGAGGAAGCTGTTGGTAGACTCGAAAACTCTAGCTGTGTTAGAAGACGCTAACCGAAACCGGATGTTCAAAACGGGTAAAACGATCGGCAAGGTAGTATGTTGACATATGCATCAACCCCCCTCCCTCCCCCAGCAGCCCCTTTTTTCAAATTTAGATTAAAAGTGCGCCCGGAAATGAACACGGTAGGAAGACGCTAACTTCATTGGAGAGGCTACTCTTGGAGGATCCTGGCCGTTGTACGTCTAGCCTCACTGTTCTGTTCAAAGAGAAGAATGCCGGCAGCATTCACTCACAATTTCGATGCGGCTGGCGAGCATGGTGCAATAATATGCCGCCGCAGGACTTAAGGATGACGAGACGATTAGTATCTCCAGAGTTGCGTATTGTGAGGGCGCGGACAAGGATACATTTGATCAAGTGCAGTGGATCGGATGAAAAAATCTAACCAGCCCTTCCAACTAATAGCCTTTCTTTAAGGGTTTCGACAGCTCTGCCACATGTCTATAGGGTTGACATTCCGCGGTATAGAAAGCGATGGCGAGCATCTGGAGCTCGTCTTCGGCAATGCCAGTGGCGAATAGACGACCAATCTCATCAAGGCCAACAGAACATATGGGGCGATGCCTTCGTCCAAGTAGCATGATGATTGAGGTACGCAGGTTTTCTTTACCGCTTCTTGACTACAGCGGAAACGTACCTACGGACTCAGCTAGAAAGATCAAGTCTACCTGAGTATGAGTTTTTGGTTTTGGTCTCTTGAAACTCGATGATATACGTACGGACCAACCTTAGATGATGGGCTCTACTATGGAAGCAAGTCTGAGACTATATAGCCGAATTGGCTTTATCCTTGCAGATATGGGGTTTTCTCGTTCTCCCTTCTTGTCTACATTCGCGAAACCTTTTGTTTCTGCTTAGAATGCTAACTCAATATTTACGCGATCACCGCCTCTCGCTGCCTTTTGTCAAAGATTTCTTCATCTGACCTTGCTTTATCGCGATGATTCGGAGACGTTGCATTATCTTAGTTTGCTGTGTCTCAGAATAGGTAGCTTAGCAACTACAATCGAAAATTGGTATTTCTCTTAGTGAATCCTCGAATTTAATGTCTGTGTTTGCAACGATATATAGCACCTGCTTTAGCTAGCCTCCACGCTTACCTCTTCTCTCCATTCTGTGGATCATTGAGATCCTACACTGGCGCTTTTGATCTTCCTCCGTAACGGAATAATAGGTTCTCAGGAAATGCCTATGAAATGATGTCTAGCTGTATAGTAACCCCCTTCGAAAAATGCAGGGCTATAGGTAATGTAGATACGTTAGTCCTCTACCGTAGCCGTCTGAGCATCTTTAGATTCTTATTCTCTTCTTCCTTTTCTACCTTCTTCTCCTTACCCTTCTCCTTTTCCTTCTCCTTCTTCTTTTCTTTTTACTTCTCCTTCTCCTTCTTTTTCTTTTTCTTTTTCTTTTTCTTTTTCTTTCTCTTCCTTTTCTCCTTCTCCTTTCACTCTTCGATTTTAGCCCCTGCCTTGTCTCAGTGATGTATTCAGAACTCTTCCCAAGCGTAACACTCGCTTTAGATTCCGGCACTCGCTCCACCGCCCGGTTTCACACCCAAATTCTCCAATCCCGAGTCCCGAGCGCCTGCTCCTTTAGCTATATATGTCACTTTATCGCTTTTGCTACAACCATGCTAATGTTTATAGCCTTGAGGATGGATAAACGCAAAACTTTATGACGAGGTCATTTGGTTGAGACAAAAGTGCCGAAATTGCGTTTTTCTTGCAATTGTGGTGTGATCCAACTGATCAATACAATGTGCAGGTGATGAAAGGATATGACAAATATCACAACCCCCCTCCTCCCAATCCAAACCTCCCCCTATCCAAATCCACCCAAAACGCCCGTTCCAAACGCCCTTTCCATCCCCCACTCCCCAACATCAAAGTCAAAATCCACACACTCATAAGTCTCTACAAAATGCAGCAGACCCCACAAAGTCTTCTCAAACACCTCCCATGTCATGTCTCCGTTCTGATGCATGAAAAGATATATCTTTCCTGAAGAGTAATGTAGTACCGGATTTGTGATTAGATTTTCGGGGTGGAGCTGGGCGTTGACGTCTCGGAGGCCTGTGTTGAGAACGGTGAGGACGTTTTGCCCGGGCAGGGGCAGGCCGTAGGAGTAGAATTTGAGGGTGACGGGGGTGGAGGGGGTGGTGTAGTAGTAGGGAGATGGGGGGAGATGGCTGGAAGCGTGAGTGAGAGTCTGGCGACAAGCCCGTGACTCGACTTACTTTAATGAGGGCGGCGGTGGGAATGTTGCGTTGATTTGGGCGGGGTTGACGAGTGCAAGTGAGGGTGACGTGACAGGCGGCGCGGCGAGAGCTAGGGTAAGGAAGTAAGTAAGCAGACAAAAAACTAGCATTCTCGACGGTCAGTGGGGGTGAAGGTGCGAGAAATTGTCTTAAGAAGGTATCCTGGCGCTTGGTGGCGCCAATCCGCCTGTCGCACTTTGCGCATGGAACTATTTGTTTGTACAGACGAGCCGGGCAGGCCGTCGAGAGAAAAAGCGGACTGGGACACTGAAATCACTGGTTTTTCCGAGAATCCTAGGCATCAATTTGAGATTACTTGTAATTCATGATGAGACTATGCCAAGACGATGTTGGAGGGCAAAAATGGCTCCTCGTTGATGCTGATCCTATCAAGATTTGAAGCAGTCTTGCCGCTCCAATTGTCACTGTCTCGGGCACGGCGCCCGAGGCAAGGGACATCAGTGTCCCAGTCCAGCGTCGTCACGGCCAGACGTGGCACAGTCCCTATGGCCAGGGCAGGGAAATCTTCCAATAGGCTCTTCGTACTGGTAGCATCCCGCATGCACCACGAGTGTAATACTGTATGCGCGCATGGAAGAAAAACATCTAGATTCCGCGTGGAATTCAACATTCAGCAACGCTTTTGAATAAAGAATTAGATAGGCCAATGTCGATTCTCACCTCTTTCTATGGTTTCGAAGCCCGGTCGAAAAACTCCGAAAATCTGGCAGCCTGATGCTGTAGTGCTACTGAGGACCCCACTGTTCAGACGCAAAGGACTGCAGATCTTTGGCCCCGTGCGCCTTGTCATCAGCCTGGGGTTCCTCCTCCCTTCGCCATGGTGCAAGATGCTGCTTCAGCCCAGCCGTCAAATTGAATGTCTTCTCGCAGAAGGGGCTGTGGTCGCTGGAAGCTGTCGTGCCATTTCCGTCATTCTCCGCGAGGCGATTCGTATCCTCTTCTTCACATTCCGCAGATATTGGAGCACGAACTGCCGCAGCTCTGTGACCATATGCTGATGTAGAAGAGACGGAGGTCTTCGTGTAGAAACAGGTATAGCCCGACACCCTGCTCCAAGAGCGGAGCTTCCGGAAAGAAGGCATTATTAGGCACCAGGACACACTGTCAAGTGAATGCTATGTAGGGAGGAGAGTTGTACTATCGCTTGAATCCTCATAAGCGTACGTGAAGGCTACCCAGGTGGTGATTACATCGTCGTTGTTTCTGTCAGAGCCCAGCCCTGGCAATTAGGTGTCGTTTGTAATACCAAAATGCGCACTGGGTGCGCTTGAGACCAGCCAGTGAGCTAGTTTTGACCCAGTGTTCATGTTATAACCAATTCTTCGTAACAACTGGTTTGAAAAGCCTTCAGGAGTAGACTAATCCAAACCCATTTTCGATTGATGTGATCATGGACAGGTCCAGAGACGTAATCATATTTAGATAGACTTTCAGGGGAAAGCCAGGCAAATTTTGCAAATCTAAAGTCTTCAACGGAGCAGCAGAACGTTGAATTGTTTGATGCCAAGCATGTTAAGGCTGGTGGACCGAGAAGCGCGCTAGCGTAGGGCTGAGGAAATCGCGTCTTCCGGCGCGCGATCTGGAGTCGATCATTACATGTACTAATATACACTAAGATCACACTCTCGCTTTGCACCCTCACTGCAAATACGTGCCTCGTCTGCATGGCAACTTGAGTTTCCAATGTCTCTACCTACTACGCCTACGCGCTCGATCGCGCGCTCTAGGCTCTCAACGCCCTCAACGACATCAACTGCCCAGCATGGCGGCCCACCCCAAGAGCTCACCCCAAGGAGCAAGATCAAGGCTATGCTAGCAGCAGTTGATGATGAGTCCGACTCTGAGCCTATCCTGGAGCCCAAAAAATCAGGAAGAAGTGCATTATCAGCTGTTGCTGGCAACATTCAGAGGGTTGACGAACAGAAAAGCTTGAAGGAGGATGCCGAAACTGGTCACCGAGAGGATGAAGACATGGAAGGGGAAGAGGAAAGCGATGAGTCGCCGATTGTTCCCAGGGGCAGGATAGCAGCCCGTCTCAATGGACAGACCTCCGACAGACGCCGATCCAGCTCGATCAGTGCAGGAGAGGGTGACGAAGACGCTTATGCTAGGATAAAGAAGAAACTTCTACAAGGACACGCTACGAAGACCCATGAGCCAAGAGGTGCAATTGGGAGTAAGGAAGCAATATCCGTAGCGAGGCCATCAAAGCGCCAAAGAACCTCAAGCATTGGCTCCGATCGCGCCGACTCTCGGGCAAGCAGTCCCACAAGAAATCGAAAGCTGTCACCAGGCATCTTTTTAACGCCCGAAGCGGTGTCGAAGCAACTGAAATCTCCTCGGCGTTCAGTCAGCAGTGATGGGTCCGACTCTGATCTACCTGCTAATCCTCAATCCAACGGTCGTTTACTGGAATTGTTGGCTAAGACGAGGGCCGAACGTGAAACGAAGAATGCGGCAGAAAATAAAAGTAAAGCAGAGAAGGCAGCAAGGCAACGGTCATTCGAGAAAGCGCTTTCACGAGATGCTTCGGGCTCAGGCTTCTCAGACGACGATAGGGCAGCGGATCGAAGGCTCACGCAACACTCACGACCAACGCGCAAGGCTAGCAAAAAGGCGCTTGATGAGATGAGTCGGGAGACACAGCGAATGAGTCGGAATATGCAGCTAGCCCATCAGGCTAAGACGAAGAAGAAGATTAGCAAACAAAGCCTCCTTGATAGATTCAAGTTCCGCACGTCTGTGACACCAATTGTGGAGGTGCATCAGAACACAAATTCTTCGACCGCGGCGAGCTCGGCTCCTGCTTCAGACCTGGAAGAGGTACACAACAAGGATTCGCCGCCCACAAGTCCCGTCGCACCTGATGATCCTTCCTTAACACTTGCGGATTCGTTAGGTGATAGGCCGGCAGCAGACATAACTGATACGATGCAGCCATCGGAGCAAGAAGATGAGGAGCTACCAACAATGCTCGAGATCATGAGCCAGCCGATACAGAAATTGGACAAAGGAAAGGGGAAAGCTATCGAATACAGTGAGGCAGACAACGCTCTTGGGGTTGTCAGAGATCAAAAAACCATTTTCAAACAGCGGCCTATCAAAGTTCGCCCACCAAAGCCGATATCAGATCGTGGAGATGTCGACCTAGATTCAGGAAGCGATTTGGAGGTCTTGCCGGTTCGAAAATCTAAGACACGCGATGTCTTTGATCGCCTACCTGTGAGTAAGGTGCAAGAAGGCCGTTCAATGCAGACTCTTCGCGCACTTGCCCACCTTAATTCTCCAGATAACCTGTCCCGCGCGAAGAAAGCATCTATGACCCAAGCAGATATGCAGATGTCGTTGCAACAGCGTGCGAGACGACAAGCTATGGAAGAGCGGAGAGCAAAGATAGAAGACCTGAAACGTCGAGGCATTGTTGTCCAGACTGCAGAGGAGAGAGAAAAGGACGAGGCAGAGGTGGAAGATCTAGTGGACAAGGCTCGGAGAGAGGCAGACGAAATCATGCAGAAAGAAAAGAAGGCGGCAAAGAAGGAGAGAATTGCGAATGGAGAAGTGGATGGGCTAGCCGATAGCAGCGACGAAGACGACGACTATCAAGCTGATGTAGATAATTCTGATGTTGAGCTATCTGGTTCTGATGAAGAAGAAGGTGAAGAAGAGCCTGGAAAAAAAAACGGCGAAGAAGATCTAAGTTCAGATGGCGAGCTTGTAGACGATGAAGATGGGTTGGTGGATTTGGGCAAGGGTGATGAAATTGCTGGCTTGATTGACAATGAGGCTTCCGAAGATTCTCAGGACGAAGAGGAAGACGAAGCCACTATTGAAGATGGCATCGAGGATGACGAAGAATTTCACGTGCCTCAGGTATATCGGCGCAGGACTAAGATGGTAATCGACGATGGTGACGATGATGATGACAATGACGAGAAGCATGAGCCATCAGCATCAGTCCAACAAGCGAGTTCCGCGCCTGAAATTCCCCAGTTTCCCACTCTCGCAGGACCACAATCAATCGCTTCACCAATGGGAATGACCCAAGCTTTTGCAGCAACTATGGCTGATACGCAGACGCAAGGTTTAAATGACGATGACGAGCAGGATTCCTTAGCATTCCTAGGTCCCCCACCGGAGCCGAACTTCCCTATGTTCTACGAGACCGACTCCCTGCAGGTGGTGGAGGATAGTCAGAACGACCCGCTACTCAACACAAACACAGAACAGAACACAGACATGTTGAAAGAGATCGATCTTCACTTCACGCAGTCACAGATACGGCACGATGTATTGGGTGACACTCAAGAACAAGTTGTGGCCAGTCAGATATCAGAGATACCGGATCCGACACAAGATGTTGGATTTGTATTGTCTTCACCAGCTCCTCGGCGCTTTGTATCTGATCCTCCGTCCACTTTAGACACCATCCTCTTGTCTGGTGCTGTTGGAATTAGCTCGCCGATCACGAAAAAGAGAGGACGCTTGCAAAGACGCTCAGTGGCTGAGGAAGATCCTGCAGCCGCGGATGAAACTCCGCGTGTAAATGATCATAATGTGGCTGACAATGACGCGACTCCAAACGCATTCGACTTAATGAAGAAAGCAAGAAGTAAATCCAAGTCTGAGGCTGATGGCTTTGACAAGAGTAAGAGCGAGGTTAAAGGCATGGTCGAAGAACAAGCTCAGGAATCCGAAGACGAATATGCTGGTATTGGCGGAGCCAGTGACGATGAGAGTGGGGGAGAAGAAGACGAACTTGTTCGAGAGATGATAGATCAAGGAGAAGTCCATGTCAACGAGGGAGAGTTGGCAGCTCATTATGCGTAAGTCAGCTTCCGTTCCATCTATCGACGTTTTACTTACATAACCCCAGGAATAATGAGAGAGCAAGAGACGAGAAGGACATTGCGAAGCTGTATAAAGACATCAACAGCGGCCTGCTTCGCCGCAAACGTGGTGCCGAATTTGACCTCTCTGACTCGGACGATGACGCTGAAGCTCGCCAACGAAGGAAGCGACGAGACTTTGCCAAGATGAGAAAGGCCTTACTAGAGAACGAAAATGTCGGCAAGATCGCCGAAGACCCGAAGAAGCTGGCTTTCCTCCGAGCTATCGAAGACCGCGAAGACGAGGATGATCTCGACTTCTTGGATCGTCCAGCGGAAGATTCCTTCAGAGTAGAACCCGACACTCAAGAAGACCCCGAGTCCCAAAGCCAGCTTGCTCCACCAGAACCCACTCTGGGCAAGCGGAAGCGTCCCCTCCAAGAGTCCGTCCCTGACAAGGGCAACATGCGTCCACCGGCCACTGCCCGGCGTACCCAAGCCCCCAAGAAACCCGCCACGCTCGCCGAAATCCGCGAATCCGTCTCCTTCCTCATCGAAGAGCCTGGCTCTATCAACATCGCCCCTGACCCCTCCTCCTCCGCCTCCGAAGACGAATCCAGCCCTCACAATGAAACCCACCCCAATCCCCGTCGCCGTCCCAACCCCAACCCCATCATCGACCGCCTCTCCCTCAAACGCGCCGAGTCCGCCACCGCATCATCCACCTCCCACCTCGCTTTCCACGACCCTTCGACCACCAACCCCTCCCTCGCCGGCTTCAAAGTCCCGAATCTGCTCCGCCGCGCCACCACCACCAACCTCACCCTCGACAATCACGGCATCACGACCATGGCCACCGCGACCACGGAGCGAGCGGCGGGGGGAGGCGAAAAGGGCGATTTCGTCAGGAGAGGCGGCACGAAGAAAAGCAGCGTGAATTATTTCGCCAGGGAGTTGGAGAAGAGTAAGATTGTGGACGGGGTGGAGAGGAGGAGGAAAGAGGAGAGGGAAAGGGAGGCGAAGGGGAGGATGATGAGATTGGGGGGGTTGGGGACGGGGGCTTTTGAGTAAGGTGAGGATCGCACGGTGTTCTATTTCTGCATAGCGGGCCATGCTTTGTTGACGGCCATTTGGACAGTGCCCAGATTTGAGATTCCTGGTCTCTCCCGGCCACATACTTTTTCTTGTATGGTACATGAGACCTGCTCCAGGGGAGCCGAGGAGGAGAAATGATTAATCCATTCTGAACATCCACCCCATACCTGATTGTTTTGATAGATAGGCACTGCACGGTTGGTTCCACGAAGTCAACACTTGCATCTCATCTCATCTCCCTCTGAAATGATTATGATTATTATATGTTGGAGGTTCAGGCGGACCGCTTTATATTTCTTTGAATGGGAATGTAGGTGCAATACATCATAATGTTTTCGGTTGGCTATTCAACCTCCTCTGTCTTTTCACTTGTACACACTCACACACACTCACATACACTCACACACACACACCACACACACATACACACTTATTCACACACACACACACACACACACACACACTCACACACTCACACACACGCTTCCTCTCTGCTAACCTCCTCTACTAACCTCCACTACTGAACCTCCCCTACGCTTTCACACACACCTACCTACCTACCCTCCTCTACCCTGAATCCGATCGATCCTTAATGAGGGGAAAGCCTAAGGTACCCTGAATCCGATCCGATCCTTAGTGAGGGGAAAGCCTACCCTGAATCCGATCCGATCCTTAGTTGCACGGTCGGTGGGAGGAAAGCAGACGCAGATAGATAGATAGCCAGGAAAGAAAATGCTAAAACTTCATCCCTCAACCCACGCCGTCTTGCTGTTGTCATGAATCGAACCGAACTGACCTGACCTGAGCTGATCTGCTGGCTTTTCTTCTCCGTTTTCCGTTTTTTTTTGGGAGAGAGAAGGGGGGGGGGCTCTGGCAGGGGTTTCTTTGATGAGATTTCTTTTCGTTTCGTTGTCGTTTCGTTTCGTTTCATTCCATTTCGGTTCGTTTCGTTTCATTCAATTCCATTCCATTCCGTTCCATTCCATTTTGTTCCATTCATTATATGCGTCCTTTTCTCCGCTCGTCACTTGTTACTTGTTACTTGTTACTTGTCACTTGTTACTTGTTACTTGTTACTTGTCATTTGTTATTTGTTACTTGTTACTTCATGTTTATAGCGATTTTTTCTAGCGATTTTTTGCGACCGTCATGTCGAGTCTACGGATAACGAGAACGAGAACGAGAACGAGAACGGGATTGGATTTGGGGCGCATGTGATTTGCCTTTTTTTGGGCAGCTTTTTGGGGTTTGGGGTATGGGGTACCTACCTGTGCTGGAGTATTTTGATACGGTGGATTTAGGTTAGGGTAGGGTAGGGTAGGGTGGATTGGATTGGAGGACGAGTAAGGTAGGTTTCGTTGCTGGGTAGAGTGATGGCTGGGTTGGGTTGATTTTGGTTTTGGTTTCGAGGTGATAGGGAGGGGGTGGTTCGGTATGGGTGGGATTTGTAGGTTGTGTGTACAGCCAGGTTACTCCGAACCCTTGGGCTCGACATAGGGGAGGGGGTTGGCACTTTGGTCCTGGTGCTGGATCGACTAAATATATATATACATATTTATATATGAATGAAAATCCATAAAACTCATAAGATTCGTGTCATCTCGTTCCCACTCACATTCACCAGCCGCCAGAATGGGTGGAAAAAAAAGCACGGCATCATCTGATCAATCACAAGAGCACGAAGCAAAACGACCCGACAACCATGAGCGCCGAAACAGCCACCGTCCCCCTCAACCCCGCGCCCCGTGCTCCGAACGGGTTCACAACGCCGACTACCGCTCCGCTCTTGCCCCCGCTGTGGCCCTTGGTCGCGGTCGCGCCGCCCGTGGCGGAAGTTGTCACGGTGGCGGGACCGTAGCTCTTGGCGTCGGCATCGAAACTCATGCACGCGGTCGGCAGCGCGAACGAGGTTGCCAGCAGGCTGAACGGCGCGTTGTCTTTGAAGGCATAGTCCCCGACGTCGACTTCGGCCTGCGCGACGAGTCCGAGGCCGACGTCCACGCCCGCGTCGACGTGGGTGAGGGTGTCAAAGATATCGTTAAGGATACCGTTAGCGGTAGCGGAAGAGGTGACGTTTTCGCAGTTCGAGTCCACGTGGCTGACGGTGGAAAGGGTGCTGGTGAGGACGGGGGCGTCGAGGAAGAGGCCTGCGCCGGCGGTGCCTTTGCCGTTGAAGAAGGTGATGCCGAGGAGGAGTTGGGGTCGGAAGCCGCCGACAGCTGTGAGGGCGAGGTTGGGGAGGGTTGCTTGGAAGGGGAGGGCGGTTACATTGGTTTTGGAGCTGGTTGGGATGGTTAGGGAAGTTTTGGGGGGTTTGGATGGTGGGGTCGAGGATGCTTACAAGCCTGATTGGGTGGAATTGGATGTGTTTCTGAGATCGAGCAAGACGCTTGAATCGTTGGGTATCTATGGTTAAGGTCAGTCCGTAGTCTGTGAACCTGGTAAGATTATGTACCTGTACTTCGAAGCCGTAGAAGAAATCGATGCTAGCTGCAAGTTTGAAGCCCACGAAAACCAAAGGTACAAGCTCGGGTCCTACAGATGCGATGCCCGGGATCTGTGTAGTGTTAGCTACAAGGTGATTTTGTTGGGACGAAGGCCACATACCTGGAAGGGCGTCAAAGGGATTGTTGGCAATGGCGCCGTGTAGTTGTAGAGAGTTTCGGAGGCAGCAATGGTGCTTTCGAGCTCAATGTGCGCAGCGAAGTTGTTCGATGTGAACTGTACATAGCCGTGCTCGACGTAGTCAATGACACTTTCAGTAAGATTTACAATGCCTTGGGTTGTGTTAGGGCTCGCATGATTAATTCCTCCCACGGTCAGTGATCCAGCGACCAGATCGATGTTCCCTTGGATGGTGCAGTTTTTGCATTTTACATCAAAGCTACCAGGCGGTCTGACAGACGATCAGATATATACACGTGTAACGTTTCTTGAGAATGAGACTCACGTTTTAGGGCCGCTGACGGAGAGCGTTCCCAAAGATGGATCTGGGGGCAGAATAGATGTATCAAGCCATTGTTTGTTGAAGCTCGCACTTGCATTCCAGTTGCTAGGCGTAGATGAGGGTGCTGCGGGATACGCCACCGACGAAGTCGCCGATACAGATGATGTCGCAGCTGCTTGTCTAGGTTCTAGTCTGCCATGCTGACGGAGCACAAACTCGTCGTCACTTTTGCCAAAGTCGAGTGTCATCGAGTCAAAGGTGTTTGTCCAGGGCACCCTAGTGATAGAGAGAACGATGACATAATTATCAAGGTCCAGTGCGGCTTCGGACACCCTATGAATTTTAGCCGTGTTCATTGCATTGCTGGGCTTACTTACATGTGCGGATTTCTCGCTCCATCTTCATTGCAGCCTTCGTGGGAAGTGACAAGAAGAAAACTCTCAACGCTCGTGAATTCCTCGTGAGTGCGCTTTACAGCCTTCAACGATTTAAATGAGAGGTGAATCTCGGAGGAGTAGCAGCCGATGCTTTCGATTTGATGCTCAATGTCTTCGAGCATCAGAGCTGGGATCTTAAATTGCAGACCTAATTTGGCGGCGAATTGAGAAGTCGACCCATGAGTATCAGCTGTTGTGACAGACGTCAGTCAGAGTCAGCGATGAGGAAGAACACTACTTACCATCCAAGTAGTGCAAGTTATGGTCATATCTGAGACACCCTTTGACATCGCGAGCACCAAGATCATGGTTTCGTTTGGCAGCTCTCAATCGCCGCTCGGGCAGTGTTGAGGCATCGAGTTCTGAGTCACGTGCAATAACATGCCCCAAAGTCAAGATATCGTTGGCAAGGATCAAGAAGTATAGCAGAAATGTATGGAATAGAAAATGAGTCATAGTGGGCAAGTCACGGCAATACTCGAGATTGTTACCGAGAGGAGATGTCAAACGAGGGGCGATCAAATGAAGAGGCACAAGAGGGCGCGGTGATTGATGTTTTTGTATATGTGTTTGTTCTTTCGATAGAGAAGAGGCCTTGGCGACCGTGACGGCTGGATATATACTACGCTGGGTTGCAATGGCCGAAGAGTCCATGTAGCATTGAAGCCCGCAAAGGCGAGGCATTGCCCTAGAAGAGCCGCAGCGCACTGTTTCATGACTGCAGATGTACGAAAAAGAAAAAATGGACGATGAGACGTAGGACGCCGAACGTGTCTCAGACTTGTGCGAAAGAGACGGAGGGATTCCAAACCCCACATCTTCTGAACCAATGGAACGAGTGAGCACCAGATATTCGAGCTGAGAATGGACGCTGTGACCGATGCTACGCTGGATCAGACAGGTCTTGCGTCTGATGGTGGGTTACATGCACACTTTCCGTCCCAGCCCACATGCACTTTGCCGCTCGTCCGCAGATCCTAGCGACGGGGCTGTGTTCCACCCGAGACAGCAAAAAGCAAAATGTGACAGCGCTGCATGAGTGCGGCTATGCGCAGATATTTTCATGTTGGATCAACGCGCGCTCGGACTGAAGTACCAACACTATCAAAGGGCGTAGCCTTGCGATACAATACTGGCAGAGGGACCATGTCGAGATGGGTACGCTGGACTCCATCTTCGCCGCCGGACCCACGAGTCATTAGCTTTATTGTATGTTGTACGTAGGTCTACTAGAACAGCTTGCGCGGTCTTGATTCATTGCATGGTAAGGCTAGATATATATACCCAGCAGGTATAAGGTAAGTAGGTACTCGGTAAGCTGGGGCTATTCGGAAGAGTTGATGCGGGAGTGCGCGTATTTAGCGTCTCTTGGCGTACTTAAAATCTTAATAGAATGCTTACTTAAGTAGCATTCAGGTGGATAATATTTTAATATTGATTTGGATAAGACGTCACTGAACCGAGTATGAAAAATAAGGTAGATGTCGATATCTTGATCTACATACATCATCAAGGGTGAGGATGAAAAGGTCCAAGTTTAACATAATGATCCTCGGAGCAATCAAGTCATCTCCGTAGTTTTATACTGACTCATCTAATGCAATTTCCCTCCTAAAGCAATTTTCTTCCTCCTACCCCTCAGTAATCCCATCGGCCAGTTTTACATCCTCTAACAGCAACCCATCTCCATCTCCATCTCCATCTCCAAAAACCAAAAACCCCATCCATAGAAAAGCCAACTTTGTCCATGGAATCTTTCATATATACCATCAACAGAATTATGCCATTAGATAAGCGATACTTTGCTCAGAGACGTCGATGGTCGGTTGGGGGGGGGGGGGTTTATAAGTAGGATGTTGGGCAAGGGGAGAGGGGGATCGGAGAGGGAATGATGGCTAAGCGTCTGATTTTCCTTTGTCTAGGAATACCTACTTAATGCAAAGTCGCATGGAAGCCTGGCCTGCCTGTCCTTCTAAATTCGACTTTCTTCGGCATGGTAAGACATTTCGACTCATGCCGAGTAGAAAAATCAGAGAAGACGCTTAGAAAATGCGCTGAAGATATCATTCTCATTCAATTTGAGCACAGGGTTCAGAGCTTCAAAACCCTACCTGATTGCTTTTCGTAAGCGCTTCTGTTCGTTTTAGACTCGCCCCTAATTCTCTTTCCTTTCCCCCTTCGTCCCTTTTACTTTGACGCCGCCTTTTTCTCTCATGCTGAGCCTGAATTTAATCCCCCTCCCATTCCCTAACTCTTTGGATCCCCCATCTCTTCATTCATTGGGCTCGCTACGATCTTATTCCCGCTTGACAACTTCGTACCGCTTGGACAGCCGATGCTCGAAACCCTTCGGAACGCCACCTACAGACACGGCATCTAAGTCAGTCTTTACCATAAGCAACATCATGCTCATTCGCGCCAGGGAAATCAAGATGCAAGAAAAGGACGCGTCTCAAACATACGCATCTGGTCCAATAGATAATCACACAGCGTAGGCGCCCACACAAGAATCGCGACAATTTGTCCGAAGCCCCACGAAGGATCGTAGACTTTATACGCCCTGAACAAATTCAGGTCCCAGCCGAAGATTGAAAAGCAGTAAATGTACAGCCAGAAGAAGACGAAATGAAAGGCCACCGTGCCAAAGTTCAGGATCGTTCTGGCGTGGGGAAAGAGGGGCTCGGAAGTTGCGATGCCCAGCTTCGTCAATATACGGCGATTGATCTTTCGCTGGGTTGGGTCATCGGATCGGCAAAAGTGATCCACGACGACAATGGCTAGAGTGATGAGACAGAGAACGAGAATGTCGTTTGCGCCGTCTCCACTGCTGCTCGAATCGAATCCGAAGTTGTTGCCGTCTTTGTGCGGATTGTAGCACCAAGGGGCCAGATTCTGCGATGCGCAAGAGGAGGGTCCGCCCGAGGATGTAGCGACCGCGATTTTGTCAAAGTCATCTTGTGTTGGCAGGAAGGCAGAATCTTTTAGTGTCAGCGTCGTGGTGGCTACCGCCATGGTTACTATTGATAGACTAAGGAGATACCATGATAATTGCTTGATCATGTGAAGGTTAAGGAGGGTGAATGTGATGGGAAGGTAGCCTCCGATTGCGATCACTTTGATGAAGATGTAGGTGTTGTAGAGCTGCTGTAGGCTCTCAGGAGCTAGGCCGCCGCTCTGTTCGATGACGAGTCCAGCAATATTCGTTGCAATCATAAAGAAGCATTGTGCTTTTTGGAAATCGACCAGTGCCGCTGTGAGAGCCTCGGGGTACTTCCTGTCGCTTTGAGTGGATGGCACCTGATAATGTTGCTTCTCCTTGCTGGATCCACGCTGTGGCGATACAATGCCGAGACAGTAGACAAGACCGGTGCGAAATGCTCTGATGATTGACGGCCATGGAATGGTAAGAACAAACGCGAGCAGGGCTAGCCCCATCTGCATAACGTAGGAAATGAAGACCTAGTGACGTGGTCAGCAAAAGTCAAGGAGAGTGCCGAGCTTTGAACATACCCCAATGCCCCCCACATCAGCATTGACATGAGCTGGAATTGGGCCACAGAGATTGAAGTAAGTATTGGCAAAGAGGGTTCCAGTAAGGCTGTCCGGACTTGGTTTGGTACTTGAATCATCGGTGGGATTTAAAGCGCCGGCACAATCCGGATTGTCATTGCAGGAGTCAAGAAAACAGAGTTGGATGGAGTTAGATATGCGGGAAGGCAGAGATGAGCCATAAATGCTCGGCTCAATGTTGAACTCTTCTGCCAGCCGACGAGCATCGGCGGATAGGCTGTTGTTGGCTAAGTGGACAGATATGATTGGGAACAAGGCGCAATTATGGAGAGTTTCCAAATTGCTAAACATCTGTGTGTTGTTCAGACAGGCGGCTGTACAGTTCGATGTCCCATCACTTTGGACGCAAGCATCTGGAAATAGGGTGATGGCTCCATTAGGGCCGTCATAATAGTTATTGAGGGCATCTTGAAGGCCGAAAGTCTTTGTGTGCTTTTCCAAAGTCGTGAAGTTATTCGAAGGGATGATGGCTATGTTCAAAGGTGGAGCAGGCTTGAGCGCGAAACACGACAGCTGGAATGGCAACAATATCCATACAGCCCGCATGTTCAAGATTTTTATAGGTCCTGGAGCTCAAATCGGTTCTAGATGTAACGCAGAGAGCGAGGAAATATGGACGGTACAGATCGCGAGCAGTAGTACGTTACCAGCGCCGACGAAGAGCTGTCAGGAATATATATATTCATCTCGATCGGCAGTTGTCTAATAGACATCCTGCATACTCTGACCGAGGCAGTGATTTTCTATTGTTGGATTTATTGCCGTAGCGGCGCCGTCGAGATGCGTGAGGCTGAAGGAATTTGAAACAGCTCAGCTCCAATCACAGCCGCGCTCCCGTCGGCAGAAATTGCTGCCTCTTTGGTAAGAAAACAAGCCATGCATAGACTCTATCAGAGAGCAGTAAATGGTTGGATAGGAACAGATAAATGATGGCTGGGTAAGGTTGAAGGAATAATACCCTGGGAGTATTACACTTAGGGACCCTGGCAGAAACGAGAGGGGAAAGCACGGCGAACGAATAAAAAAGCCTGCAGTCCTCGGCAATCTTTCTCCATCAACCCCGGAACCACGCCATGTCTGTGGGACACTTTGCAATCCGCGCTTGGATTGTTCCATGCTAGAGTAAGTTTGTTCTAGTAATAACAGGTAGAAAAGAAGGTACAATCAGAATTGGAGTCCTGGACGCCAAGACTCCTGCGCCAAGACCCCGCCTGAAATGCTACCTGGGCAATGCGCTTATGTAAGTAGCTCACCCCTCGGCCGCTAACCTAATAGGGTAGTTTTTCAATTCGGTGTTTGTTCAAGGTGAAGTTCAGTCCATGCGCTCCTAGGATACTTTATGATTTGTAAGGCCTTAATTAGATAGGGCTGTGACTAGCGCTGTGTGTGCAGGGCTTTTGATGCCGACCTCTCTGTATATCTGCTTCAAGATTGCGCTTGACCTGAGCGCATTTTGGAGGCCCAATGCCCCTCCTGTCAGGCCCGATAGGAGTTCCTACTGTTGAACTTAAGTGGTCCCAGGAAGTACCTAGGTAGCTTTCTACTGTATTGCTGTCCAGGCCTGGACTGAACAGGACCATTGAAAAATTCTGAGTAAGCAGGCCGGTCGCACAATAATGATTGGCCAGATAGCGTTTTACAGCCAGACTCTTCAAGATAGGCGATTACTAAGATTTTCGCATAATCGTAATGCTCCGTCTTCCGTTCAACGAACAATCAAGCCATTCAGCTTCGATGAGACACTTTGAACCCAGACTCTGTTGGGGGGGCCGGTATCATACATACGGTAGTAATCTACCGGGTTGGTTGGCAGAGAGCTTCGGGGCACTGCACGGGCGCAAGATCCCTAGCTAGCTTGACCATGATTGCTCGATCGACGACGACAAACTGCAGACGCCAGCTACCAAGAGCAAGCGAAAGAATCCTGACAGGTGATGTACCTTGAATACATAAATGTTTGTGGGATGACGAGGCTAGTTTTTTTTTTCTGATTTGCAGTAGAATGTCACTCTGACTAAGTACAGTGCCGTTCTGAATACATGCACCAGCTTGACAGCGGTGGCGTTCCACTCCCGTTTTAATTGATCACCATCCTTATGCTTCAACGACTGGATGGATGGTATATCCAGACCCCTGCCTCCCTCGTTCACGACGTTAATATCCCAGCTCTCGAATATCAAACGAAAAACCATAAAAGTCAAAGCGCTGGTTGGATAAACACTTCAAAACCCAACAACCAAAACCCAGGTTTTGCAATGGAGTTGAAATGGAAGGTGTTGATAGAAAAGCCGTGTGCGGTCATTGCAATATGAGCTTGCTCAATCTGTGTTGACCTCTTCCAACAAATCAACGCCCTATATCAACCTTACAAAGCCATGTTCGCGTTTTCTTGCAAGGCTAAAGCCACCAAATTTCCCCGTGCGATGCACTCGGAGGACCGCTGGAGGGTTGCCGTTTCGGGAGCGGCGAATAATCCCACTGCTAGGCGGTGGTTCCTCTCGAGCGTTTAACGTAGCTAGGTCAGATGTGTAGAATTTGGATGCAGGGAAAAGTGCAAATGGCTTCCCTGACGATCTAGTAGATGACTTAACTGCATGAGTAGCCGACATGTTCGATCTCGTTGATGAATATGAACATTTGAAAGTTGATCCTAGAGTGACTGGACTACCGGATGAGAGACTTGCGACTTGCGACTTGCGACTAGCGACTAGACTGTGAACCTTGAAGGAAAGATTGTATAAAGTATTATGGGACGTTGACGCACTGTTTGACAAGTCAACCTCCTTCTCTCCCATGCTACCGCGCCTGAGACCACCAATTTGAATACTCATCTAGAACGATGCATCGAGCCAGGTCTCGCCATGAGACGCATTCCGGACGGGAAAGCCAAAACCCCCGCTCTCCACATCGAGATTGGAACTGGTCGGTTCAGGGCACAACTGGTGCATAGCCTTTGGTTTTGAAATCGTTGCGTTGTACTCTTCCAGCTCCGTGTAATCGCTTTTAACATGTACCTTTTGAATACGGGAATTATTTAGAGTATCCGGTATGCTGGCCATCTGGCGCAGCGTAGCTGAAGATGTTGTAGGAGACGTCAAAGAGGGTCTCGCTTTTCTCTCCGTACTCGCAGAACCCGTAGATGGCGAAGACTTGGATTTGATCGAGAATACTCGGTACACTTTGGGGCCAGCGTGTCGAAAAAATCTCGGCAGGACTGGGAGGCAGCTGACAATGATTCCCGTTGCGATCTCGGCCGAAGTCCAGAACCCCATTACGATGATGTTGTAGCTGATATCCGGCTCTTTCACAACTTTCCACGTGTAGTATGTCCGTAAGATGGACGTCACACAAGCACTGTGCGTATTTATATGTCAGTACTTTTGTCTGTGACCGCACGAGAGAGATTGATTTATCAGAAAAAAAGGGGCGTAGAAGCTTCAGAGTAAGGGTAACGCAAAGGAAATTGGATTGAGCGGCTCACAAAGAACCCATGGCAAAGATCCCCATTGTGATCAATTTCTTCTTGAGCGGCATTTGGAGTCTCCATAGACAAGGCATCGGGAGCATCAGAACAGTGACGTCGGAGACAGCATTGAAAGTGCCACTAGCCATATCCCAAGCGTCGGAGCTAAAGCAATGGCCTTCAGGTAACCACGGCTGCCAAATCTTCCTTCGGGGATTACACAGGCCAATGAAAAATACAACATTCAGTAGATAGAATAGAAAATTGCTCCAGATGACGGCATGGGTCGTAAGGAACATAGCAATGTTGCCTTTTCGAGTAGGGACAAAGATCCGCAGGTACTGGAGGAGGATTGAGAGCTTGACAAAGAAAACGGTGACACTGTAGACAATAGAAAAAACATTGACATCCTGGACTTGTAGTCAGCTTTCCGTGCTTGGGGTTTTCAAAATAGATCCGAACATAAAGTAGTTCTAAAAACGTTTTCAATCGCAGGTCCCACATGTGGACTCCAGCTCCATTTTTGACGGTCATTCTTGCCGGAACAACTTCTCCTATTTGAAGAAGCTGAAAAAATCAGGGCTTGTGATAACGTAATACTTTGGTGTAAGCCTACCCATCCTAGAATGATCGCATCTGAAAGTCGTCAGCCCAATGTTACTTGGGACAAAACAAGATCCCAAAAAGCTTACAATCTTCGTAGTCCCAAGATCGAATAAGGAAGAGCTTGGTATAGGTTCGCATCAATACAGCCAAGCTTGCAAACACCAGACACAACGCCAAAGTCAAGATGGATAGGCCGTTTAGATTTGCAGGATCATCAAAATTGGGCCTAACCCCGGGAGGTGGCGGTGCGGCTGGTCCATTCAGACGCGCTTCAAGTTGCTGAGACGACAGTTGAGCTACCGGTATTGACATTGTGTTCTGTGGGAAAGATTAGAAAAGAATAGAACCCTCCCCTGCGTTCCGAGGAGTAGGGGCCTCGACACTCTGTGGGCAAGAGCACAACGACGAGGAGACCGTCAGGCAGAGATATTGTCTGCCAATATAAGCTGTGGGGCACAAACAAGGCCGCACACCGACTTTTCGCTAGGGAAAACCATTTTTAGATCCCTTTAATTGGAGGAGCCAGTAAGAAGAGACTGTCCTTCCAGCCCGCATACGGCGAAGTAAGGCTGTTATCATTCCTGTGGAAAGTCATGCTAATAGAATACTGTACGGAGTATAGGCCAGTATGGAGGGGGGGCCCAAAAGTCCTAAACATCAAGACTCCTGCGCCAAGATTTCGGAGAACGCCCCGCCTCAAAGGTTGACTGAACAAAGCACATAGAGGTGCATTGGGATTACACCTAGCCCAAGCCCAATTCGAGGCCCAGTATCTCGGATCTCGCCCCGAGGATGGCGGGAAGGCCTGAACTCATGCACCACTTTCGATCCTAAATGGGTTTGAATGTATGCGGTTAGCGTTTGGGTGGTGGGGGGAGGGGAGATTTTGTGCGGGAGCGACATAACAAGGACGAAGCCTTCAGCCTCGTTGAGGCAGATCGCGAGTCTCCCCCAAGAATCGTGGTCCACGCAATAAGAGTCGTGTTCTACCCGCAGCGAAGATCGGGCGGCAGCCGGCAACATGCTCGATCAATTGGTAAGAGGCGACAAGATCTGCACCTGGCGTGTCATGGTCGGTTTTTGTCAGAGAGATGACTGCATGGTGGCTTATGCGGGTATCATGCACAGTGATGGAGCAGTGTAGACAGCAATAAATATGCTGTTTAATTCGTCAAACACCAGACTCAATATCTTGAATTCGTCGAGGTCTCAGCTGACAAGTCTTTGTCGTCATCCTGATGGTGCTGTTGCACCATGCATCTGCAAACCACAGCACCGGCGCCGGGTTCTAGGGGCCGATTTCCGGGAGGTCATGCAAGCAATAGAGCGTGTGGCAATGCTTGAAAAGCCAAGCGTACACATTGACTTTAGTCCTAAACTCTATTCACACCTTTCTGCGAGAATCCTTCGCCATGAATCGAATGGCTGTCGTTGAAGGGAAAACTCTCATATAAGAATACGGCGATCAAACAGAAACGGCGGTTCGGTTGCTAGCATTCAAATACCACTGTTTGTGTTCGACGTGTGGTTTGATGGGTAGTGGCTGAGTACACAAACCTGACGACCCATGTTCCATGTCTTCGATGCAATCTGACGAGCTCACCATTTTACGTATCTTAGTCTCGAGGCCAGCAATAAGCGCGTTCAGAAAAATGAGGCTCTAGAAAATTGGATAATGCATGAAGAACACGCATGTCTGGCTTCTAGGCGACTGGCTAGGATCATCCATGCATCTGAAGTGTGTCAGCTGGCCGTCAGTCTTCTCATGTAAATCACTAGTGTAAGCGCCGGCCTACGCGATTGGGCGGGTGACACGCCAGCACTTTCGTATGAACTCAGGCAGGTTCAAGCTGCAAAAGCCTGACTTCACAGCCATATTGAGGTGGACCAGGAGCTGTCACAGCTCGTAACTCAGCCATCAAGTACCTTCCACTCAATAGCCACCATGTAGAGTTCACGTCCCACCAGCACTTCCCATGTGGGGTCTCTTATGCCCACTATGCAGCCCACTTCGACCCTTGTCTCACCCCTCCCCTTTCCCACAAGCGCCCATCTCTTTGCCTTTTCCGTTTCCTGTACAAGCATCATACCCTCATTCGGATTACCTACCCGGCAACCACCAATTCTGAAACTCATGTCCCAAAACTCTTCTTCCCCTCTTCTTGCGTGAGCTCGATTGTGCGCTTGCTGTGAGGTCTCAACGATCCAATCTCGGACACTGGATGCAAGTCCACCAGGGACATATTTCTGACCTGGACGATGAGGAGAAAAGAAGGCTGGGTTTACGGGGGTAGGAGACGGAGAGCGTGGAGGAAGAATCAGGGGAGGTCTCGAGGGTATTGATGGGGTCTCAGTAGGCCTAGGCGTGGGAAGGACAAAGCGTGGCCGTACATATGGATTGAAGGCATTGTAAAGAATTGCCTCATGATCATCCTCTTCTATTGCAGGATATGGAGGCGTTGTTGGAGACGGTGATGGAGAAGGTGAGTCGGAGGAGAGTATAACAACTGCTTCTGGAGGATTTGGACGGCGGCGCTTTGACGTTGGTTGTGCAGGCAAAGCATATACAGATCCGTCTTTCTCCAGCCCCTCAGCCTCCTCTTCATCGTCAGAGCCCGTCTCCTCAATATCCTCCCAATTCTTGTTTCGTATCGCGCCAGCCAAGTGAGGCCGTCTGGGTAGGGGTGATGCGTGCTGCGTTGCTGCCGTTGCATTCTCAATCGCCGACTTCTGGGTAGAGCTGAAGTTGAATCTTGGCGCAGGGGTGAATTGCTGAGAGGGAAACGGTTGAGCATTTCCTTGCTGGAAGCGAAGGGATGAAGATGGTTTGGATGTGGGATTGGCAGGTTTCGACGTAATGAAGCGGTGGGGTGAGGGTGTCTGAGTTGTCAGCCGGAGCGGGCTATATGGCGGCGTGGCAGCAATCTCACAATTGGAGGTGGCGCCATGGCCGGCTAGAGTGTATTTCTCACATGTTCGCTGTGGTTTAGAACATGAAGTACAACTAGCGAGAAGAGAATCCACCAGGTACTAACTCAGCCTTACGAGATATATATCGGTCGTCTTTTTCAGCCCTATGCCCCTACAATTCTGTTGTACTCATAGCGCCAAGCAAAGCGCTCCTTCCATTCATTCACAATTGTTGGAAATTTAATGTCTTAGCACTATGTTGTAGGGTGCAGTAATTTACCTACTTCAGGTTGGATATGGATATGCGAAGGTTTGAGTTGCCCGCAAATATGAGAACTTCCCTTGTCGTCACATGAGTTGATTGATATGAAACTCGAGGAAATTCTCTGCTGCCCGGGCAAGAATATATTGAGCATCCTCCTACATACGTACATTTTTCTTCATACTAAAAAAACCGATCAACCGTACATCACTCAATTGCACACTCAGTTTGGATACGTACGTGCTCAGTAGCCTTAACCCTACTCAATCAGCTATAATCTATCAGCTACTTGAACCCACTAACCAACATTGATCTTAAGAAAATTTATATTGAAAGGGCATAGACCAGTCTTAAAAGTACCATTCTCACATATACCACTCAATCTTGAATTTAATCAAGTCTTTCAGCACATACACCCGGGTGAGTATCTGTCCAAGGCGAGTATGTCATGGAAAACTAAGAGCTGGCAGTTTAAACAGCTGAGAAACCATGTCCTCAACCTTCACCACACTTCCCTTGGAAATCCGCAACCAGATCTACAGCCATGTCTTCGACTTCGATCGTATCCGGCCTGTTGTTGAGGGGGATTTTCGCAAGCGCCTGCTCTTCCATTCACTGCCTAAGCTCAGGCCCAGTGAAGACGTCTACTTGAAGAATGACGCCCAACATATCCTCGCACTTCTTTTCGTCAATCACCAAATCTCAGACGAAGCAGCGTCTCACTTTTACGGCAAGACCAAATTCTGCGGCTACTGGCGCGAGGTCGCGGATTTTGTCAAAGGTATCGGTGCTCGCCGCAGAAACTTGGTCAGAAGCGTGGAAATCTCGCACCCATCTTGGCTAGCATTCGACTTTAAGAATAACGAATCTTTTGAGTTGCTGGGTGGATTGGCAAACCTTCGAACGGTGCGCATTACTGCCTCTGTGCTCGATTTTACGCGCCTAAAGAACAAATTCATTCAAGGCCGTATCTTGGAACTTGCTGGGAAAGTTGACATCAGTGTATATAGCTCTTGTTGTATCAGTAAGCCGAGCGATTCGACACCACCTGTTGGACAATATTACAAAGATAGCTACTTGTGGAGCTGTGCTAAGGACACAACTCAGTGGACAGGCGGAGAGCGCATTCGAACACTCACTGCGCAATGCTTGGAGTCGCATCGCCCCTGGGATTTGGAATATAGGAGCCGTCCTTCGATATGAATGGCTTAGGGCATGTCGTTAGGAGAAAGCGCTTGTAATGGCTCTCCATGTACAGGTCAACCCCGGAGCAGTCGGTGTTCGATGAACAAGACGTCCTGGCCCAAGCGAACGACATACCTACAGAGTTTTCAAGGAAACCAGGGAGACTGAGATCATGTACCAGAAGAAAAAAAGGGAAATAGATCATCCAGCACCAAGAAATGCATACAACACTCCACTGCTGCTGATGTTCTTCATGAAGGCATTCTGATTTGACTCTCGTATGACGGCTAGTTCATGAAAAACCAGCAGAACGCCAGGCACGTGTGGAACTTCGTAGCACCCCAACGCTTCGAGACTCTGGCGAACACAAGCAAAGAGGAGCAAGACACAGTCCTGTAATTGCTTTACCTTATCATCATTGACAAACCTGGGTTTCCCCCACTCATACGTCCAATTTTTGTGGTCCCAGCATGGCCGAAGGGAAAGCTCTGTTAAGCACAACAACATTGGGACGGAGTGCTCAAGGTTACAGAGTCTAAGTAATGCATAGATGTACCGGGGAATCTCAACTGTCCTCGATCCCAATCTTCAAGCAGACAAGCTGCTAGAAAGGGTTGCTGTCGAAGCGGTGATAATCCTCAAAATTCCCAGCCAAAGAAAGAAGCTGCGATGCGTACGTTCTCGTTGTGTCATGCTCTTCCTAGACCATTTAAATCAAAAACGATTACACTTTTGCTGACAGTCTGCCGCTTGTCCCTCTAATTCGCAAATTTTTTGTAGGCATCAATTAAAAAGCGATCAGATTGCTCGCCTCAATTAGACATTCTCGTCTGCTGTGTCCCTCCCGTCCTATACCTACTTTCTCTTACGTGTCTCTCATTGGAACCCCTTCTCTCAAATACCAGTTCACCGTGAGTCAGCACAGATTCCGGATACACCCTTTTAGATTCATCATCGACTGATACCAAGTTCCCACTGCAGTCCATTCTTCGTAGAACCTCTCTCTCTCTCTCTCCCAGTCGAGCAAGGCACACGAAGTAGGCATCTACCAACAGTGCGCACGCAACGCGCTTCATACCTTCGACAATCACAACATATCATCACGCAATCTCCCCAGCCTCCTCAAAATTGCTACCCCTACCTGGCTTTCGCTTCTCAGACTCCGCCCTGAGACTCTGCACAATGAAGTATGATAGCACCAAGCCCATGCACCGTGCCAGATTCCATACCTACAGTGCGCACGTAAAAATCGTACGGTCGTATATATGCCTACGGCATAGCCATTCATCCTCAAGGGCGCCACTGTCCAACGTGAATTCGAATACTGTGAGATCATTGGTCACTAGATCCCAAAGGCTGAAATAAACAGCCATCTCATTATATGAGCATACTGCACTAGATGGCCCATCGCGGACTAATTCTAAAAAGGGCCGCTCCCATCTGCCTATCTATCCCAAGGCTCTTATCATTTCATGTACTCAGGGCTATGGCTGATCGAGAAGAGGGGGGGGGAGGAACTTGGACCAGACCAATAAGTTGTATCACTCAAGATGATGCCCTTGGGCGTCTGAAAGCAACGACTGTAAATTGTTTTCTGGAGGTGATGAGACACATGGCACATTGTGCGCTTCTTCAGAATTCGAGGATCAGGGTTGGGTGGATGTATCGTACGATTTTAACGTTGAAGCTAGAGGATGAGGCGTATATGATTTTAGCCCTTTGAGATACCCGTCTTGTTATCATGGTAAGGTATGAAAGGATATAAGGCGGGGGGGCGAGATTATTTGTCAACCGCCTGCCATTGTCAAGGTGTGGCCCAGGCAGGATCATAATGTAAACATCAGACTCTCTACTCAAGCAAAGGGGAGGACCATCAACGAAGAAATCTTGGAAATCATTGGGGAGACGAGAGCAGGAACATTTGAATCCTCTGAAATTAAAGCACTCTGTTCACAGCGCCTTTTGTGTCCTCCGGAGTCTCACCCCGTTGGACTATATTATTAAGCTACATGGAAAGTACTAGGACCCAGTCTCGGACCTGTCATGTAAGGACGCTATCATGGAATGTACCTATAAGCTCTAGTCCCCTTCATCTTGTGTGGCGCAGGGTTCCTAGCCCAAATGATAGATCGTAGATTGGTCCAGTTAGTGCAGACAGAACCTTAGAAAGGAAACCTCTTCACTATGTTGCTAGAAGTCCTTGGCACCGCCACAATTTCCCGGTACTAGTACACCGCCTGTGCTCTTGAAATATTAGCACTTTTCCCTTGCCGTAGGAAAACGCTGCCGTTGATGTCGAGCCAGGAGAAGCTGCCTCATTGGGACGGGTCGCTGCAAGTCGGTGTGGAATTGTGTTTGTGGAAGGAGCAATTGGAAGCTCTTCGTGGGTCTATCGTGTCAATGTCTTCACAATACTTCGAGTAGATGTAGAATTTGACAAGCCAAGATGTAAAGTCAGCCGCAATTTCGCCGCCTCCGTCAAGTAGATTTCGGTCGTCAGAGTCGAAGACATCGACTTCGTTTGAAAAAGCTGTCCAAGCGGCACATCGGATAACGAGTCTGCGCAATGGATCGCCCGTGAATGTGTTCCAATAAACAGAGCGAATATTAGGTGCGCTGACTTCCAATAAGGATGTACGGTAGAACCCAAGGATATAATCCATGGTCTCGTTCTGGAGGTGTTCCAGACATAGCTTTTTGGCCAAAATGATCAGGTTGAAATAGGCCGACAAATCGTCCTTCGAGGTGATTTTCATCAGAGGTGCTCCATACAGTCACCCCACGAGGAGCTCGAAACTTTCAACGCTGTCTTCTGGAAGAGCGAGTTCCAGGGTCTCAGCTTCTTTGAAGTGACCCTCAAAAGAGGCCTTGAAGAACTCAGATCGTTCGCAGAGCAAGTCACGGTGAAGTCGGAATTTCTTTCGCTCGTCGCCAATGTAGATATCGACCATGTGATCGCTCATGAATCTCACAACTGTGAGTTGGCTTCTTTGATCTCAAGTTGCGCCAGCAGACATACTGGGCGATTGGGGTGAGGCAAGGTGCTTTGAGCACCTTGTCCACAGGTAGGATACCATCAGGGCTGAAAGTGGACATGAGTGCAAATGATGGCTGACAAGAGAATGGGATTTGTGGGTGTGGTTGTCTGCTGCATTTATGTGGATGCAAAAGAGTGCCTTAACGTTATCTTGGTTGGATCCACACCAAAGGAAGGATTTCTTGACATTTGCAGCGTGATGAAATTATTGAAGTTCGCAGTTGAGACACATGAATGGGTCCGAGATCCAAGGCCCTATGCGTTGACGATGTGACGTCAACACGAATCGTGCATGGACTGGCCATTCGGTTACTCCATCATTTACCGTTTCAAGGACTCTAGACTGTGCTGCAAATTTGTGTTTGTCCCTACATGTTGTTCGACCTACACCTTCACACCCGTTTGGCCCCTTGCCAGATTTCCTCTTCAAAGCTCCCCTCAATAGCTTTCCAAACCCCTGTTACCACTTCTTCGCCCTCAATGGCAACACCTAGCTCTTGAGACGTGTACCAGCTCGCGCGATCCATATTACCACTTCCCAAGACAACAACCCGATTGTCGATGGTGCTACACTTGATATGCGTCCTCCTGTACTCAACCGTAGGACGGAAGTAGCCTATCTGCAACGAACCAATATTGTGAGTGTCTACTCCATTTTCTAGGTCTTCGTAGTGATACTGCGACAATTTTTGGCGGCTCATTCTGTTATAGCGCCGGCGAAGCTTCCACATACATATCTCTGTGATGGTACCGGAGGTGATGAGCTGTTCTAGTATCATCATGCGGCGATTTGTGATTACAGTGACGTTGACACCTCGAGATAGGGCTTCTAGGAGAGCGGATATCACTGGAGGAGAGGTAAGGTTTGGGGTCAATAGAACAATACTGTCCTGAGCCCCAGAGAAGAGATGTAGGAGAAGTGTATTCAAAGGTGTAGGTGGAGGTGGCGCGAAAGATATGAATGGCAGAGGCCGAAAATGTGGCTCACGGTGGTGCGGAGAGGGGAGGAAGACAGCCGTATGGGTTGTCACAGTTGAGGATATTTGGTAGGGAAGAGGAGTGGCTGGGAGGTCAGGCCAGTCATTGCAGCCCCAAGTATGATGCCAGAATCGGACGAACGAGTTGACGATGGGACCCGTCAGTGGTAGGCAGCACTCAAGCCAGCTCTCCCAGCTAACGTTGCAGCTGGGTAGAAGGACTCGTTGCCGATCGATTATGACGAATTTGGGATGCATGACGCTGAAAGGTAAGACGAAGAGGCTTTTGACCTGTAGATCGAGCCCTTTCAGGTCCTCTGGCGGCGGTAGGCCGAGAGAGCGCCATTTTGACGGTGGGTATACATACCCGGCTGCGGAAGAGGTGTGGAGGAGTTTTTGGGTCAGAGAGCGGGAGGAGAAGCAGAGGCGTACTCGTAGCCTATAGGTGCCAGTCGAGAGGGAGTGAGCCCTGTTGGAAAGCTTGATAAGTGCAGAGCAGAGCTTTTCCAAAGATGCCGAACGTGCCCAGAAGCATGTGACAAAGAGGATCTCGTACTGGGCGGACTCGAGGGCTGGGAGGATTGCGGACGTGTATATTTCAAGAGAACTGCCAACGGTGAAGTCTGCGACCGAGGTCTCGGCTGCTTTGAGCAGAGCAGAGGGGTCATTGCCCCAGAAATGAGTCTTGTTATCCTCAATGCCTCGTCTTGCAGTCAAGCCATTCAGGCATTCCAAGGACAACATAGGGTTGTTATGCAGCAAGAGTGTTGGAGAATGAGGCTATTCAGTAGTGGTCTCATGTGTAGATAATAGACTTGACTTATTGTTCTACTATGTAGGAGTGTAGGCTACTTATACTATGTGACGCCTATGGCAAATACACGCTAATATATTGCCACCTGAAATAATGCTAACACATTGTTCTTAACATACTATTAATATTGGATAATGGATCATATGCAGGTTTTCGATTGGTTGATTCCAACACTCCCACACAGTCCGAATGATGGATTACATACATTATTCTTTCAACACTCCCACACAATCCATATTCAGGATTATAACTTTTAATTACTCTTCTTAAGTCCAATTTGACGTATAAACGTCGTAAACTTATCATTTATAAAAGCCTTCGTGAGTCCATCTGCTATCATATCATTTGTGAATATTTATTCGAATTTTACGACTCCGATTTCAATTTAATTTCATACGAAATGTCATTATATATCGATATGCTTTGTACGCGAGTGAAAACAAGGGTTTTTTGTTAATGCAATAACCCCTTGATTATCTGCTTTAATTAATATAAACTTTATAAACAATTCAAAGCCGATATTCAGTTCTGATAATAATCGTGTTAATTATATTATTTCCTTTATCGCCTGAGTTTGAATTATATATTCAACCTCACATAATAATAAAGCGATTGATTATTATCGTTTAAACGTTCAATTAATCGCATCATTATACAATAAAAACACATAAACTTCAAAAAATCGACGAATCTCTTAATTTGAAATTCAATTAGCATTTATATAGCCTTTTAATTCATTAATCGTTTCATAAATGATTTCGTGATTCATAATACTTTTTAAATAATGAATCACTCGTTTAATGATTATATAATATTTGATATTTGAATTTTAATTATAATAAGAAAATATCGTAACGGCAAAGCATATGTCGAGACGAATTTATATCATGAAATATATAATCGATTTTATTATAAATTGATATCGTAATATATTTTTCGATTTAGTTTTATCGATGATTTTCTTTTATAATGATATATTAATTACCATCGATGTGAATACGAATGCACAATCGATCATTTCGAAACGAGTTAATATCTTTTTCAAATATATTATTTATGTGATGCGTACAATACGCTTAAGGCGATCTCTTTATATTTTCATATCAAAATAATATATAAATGAATCGAGATCGATTATAACGAATCGCTCATGTAAGTCTTATTTGAGTTATTCAATGTGTTTAAATTCTTTAAAATTATAAATTTGAATATTATTCACATAGATGCTAACAATGAGCTTTATAACTTCATTAACAAAAAGAGAATAATCGAATTCGATATATTTGAAGCCTTTAAACTCGAAGAATTCGCGTAATATAAAATATTATTCGCGTGATAATTGCTTGAAATCATATAATGTTTTAAATAAAAGATATATCAAATCGTATTTGCCCTTCTTATACCCTTTAAATTATTTCACATAAATCATTTTTTTCAAAAATGAGTTTAAAAATGCGATAATGACATTCATTTACTCACAATTTAAGTCGTAATAAATCATAATTACAAATAATATCTTAAACGACATAGATTTTATTATTAAAACGAAGGTTTAATCGTAATTAATATCATAAATTTGTTCAAAATCTTATATTATTCATCTGAATTTATAAAAAATAAAATTATCGAGTTTCTTTTTGATCTTATAAACTCATTTATTTATAAAAACATATATATCTTTCATTCTCGAAACAAACTTTCAAATATTTATTATAACAAAGAATTACATTTGCTTATTCATAAACTCTTATCATTTATGTGCATAAAAATCATTTATGACTTGTTCGTAAATCAAAGACTTTCAATCATTTATTTTTTTTATGATTTGATGATTTTTCATTTCGATTATCTGTTAAACGGTAATAGCAAAATCGAATTTCGATTCAAAATTATAATAATTTGAGTCGTCGTGATTAAAAATAACCTGTTTATAATATAAACGTTTAAATTCAAAAATTTTATTGCATTTGATATGTGCAATTACTCTTTAAATTCACATTTTTATATTATTTCATTTCTCATTTAATTAAACTTTCTGAAAGGGTTTCGAAATGCGCTTTGATCGCATAATGTAAATTATATCGATATTTGAATCTAAATATGCTTTTAAATTATCAAGAAATATTTTTTTAAGATTTTTTTCATCGAATGCGTTTGCGCTTATGTCTTTCTCTTTCACATTTTTAAAATCTTCGTTGAAAATTCGTGAAATAAAAATAAATTAAATCTTTTCAAGGTCAGATAAATGTGTATATGTATTTGTGACGTTATATGATATATGTGAATGCTCAATAAAATCACTTTTTGATTCGAATACATTTATAACATCGTTATTTATGATCTCGATTAATCAATAACCCATATCTGATATAATTGACGTCATCATTCGTGATTCGTCGAAATTTATATACGATGTTCGTTTCATTTTATTTGTGATTGAATTTCATATTCGAAAGATATTCGTTTTTTCGTAATCGAATAAATAACATTTTTTATTACGTTCATTTAACTTTTTTCGCTTTTCTTTGAATATATAAACTTATATAACGCATTCGATGATTTTTATATACTCGAGAAATGACTTTTCGTCGATTTATATTTCATATAATGTTATATTTTGAAAACGTATAATAAGATTTTTATTTTTTTAATACATCTTAATGTGTAAAAATTCGAATCACAAATAACGTGACAATTTGAAATCAAATAATATGATTCGTATATCGTTTATGATTATGCGATTTTAAATCTCATTAAAATCATTTTATTCAAATGTGTAAATCACAATTGATTCGAATATGATATTTACATCCTTGAAATGATCTTTAAATTATTTATTTATAAATTTAATATTATTATCGAAACGAACGATCTTGATCTTACAATTAAATTGATGTTTTATTTGAATCTTTTAATCACGAAATAACTTGTAAATCTCGTTCTTACGCTAAAACGTGAAACATCATATCCGAAAAATAATTTGATCGATAAAGAGTATATAATATTTGACTTCATCGATAAACGATACATTGAACGAACCTTTTAAATTTATGTGAATTTTATTAAACTTTTCGAATACCTCGTGTTGAAGTCTTTTTGATACTTTTCATAATGATTTCACTTTAAAATAAATCTCACATATTAATCGCACACGTGATTTCTGTATTAATATGATGCCCTTACTCATATTGACGAGTTTCTTTAAATCCGCCTTATTCAAATAACTCATTTATCGATATTATAACTCGACGACCTTTTTATTGAATATGAAACTAATCGTTAATATTCTCATATTTTGTTAAATGAACATAACAACTCGGGCGAATAACTGTGAAACGCTAAATAAATAAATGTTATTTATTTTGAAAACACTTTTTATGTGCTTATTGTTTTTAAAAATATAATAATCGTTATCGATAAATATGATATCGAATTCTTTTCGAGTCGCCTGATTAATAGAAAAGAAATTACATGTGAGATTCGAAACATGTAAAACGTTTTAAACGCTCACGATGTTGTTGAATTCATTCGATAATAATCATTTTATGTCGATTGTTTCACGGTCTTTGATTTATAAAATAATTTCATTTACGATTATAACGTCGGCACGATATGATTGATACTTTATAAATTCGTTTTTATCAAAAAACATGTAATTTATACAGCCTGAATCGATTATTCAATCATATGTTTTAATAAATTATTCGTTTATATTTATTAAATATGCTAAATGCTCACAAGACAAAGAACAAAATAGAAAGTCAAAGTTATAATCAATTTTTCGACTTGCCTCACTATCTTTTATAAGACTGATGTTAAATTAAGCTATTATCGCATTCTTTATTCTCTCATATGACTTATAATAAATATTCATTTATATTAAAAATTGATCGAGAGCTTGAATTTCATGTTTCTTATGCGTCACATCATTATTTAATTTAAATGTTATGATGTGAATTAAAAAGCTTCAATACTCATCGTCTTTCTTTATTTTATCGTCGCATATCGTATACATCATTACTGAAATATGTGTGTTATTTTGATTCACAAAATTGTTCGATCGTTTAATATTTATTATATTCGCCTTTAATTTGAAATTCAAATTGTTATTATTTCGATATTTTTCAAACATTTTTTCGTTGTGTAATATTCAACAATCGAATAATTAATGCTTTTTTTTATTATCATTCGTTAATAAAACACATTTTGAACACTTAAATGAGTTATTATCATTTTTATAATTTGAATTATTTGAATTCTTCGAGATACGATTATTAATGTTATTATTATTATCATCACGTTCTCATTTAGTTCGTTTACCTCGTTTTAAATTAATATTTTCTTTAAAGGTCTTTTTATTCTTCTATTCTTTATAATATTTTTTTATAATTACGATTATAATTATCTCTTTAATGTTCTTTTTAAAAAGTCGATTTTCTTTATAAAAAAATGTGACGAGTTTATTAAAATTTAAGATATCGTCTAGCTGCGTAAGCATACGATATACGAAATCCTTATATTTATTATTCAAATTATTTAATAACACGAACACCAATATTCAACCTTTAATTGAGACTTTTATACATTTAAGCTTCTTCGATTTTATGCGTAAGTTAACGATATAATTCTTTATTAAATCCTTATTATTGAATAAAATAATGTTTCACAATTTCTATAATTTGATGAAGCGAAATACGAATTCAAAATTCATATAATTCGTTTGCAGCTTAATTCATCTATTCAAAATTACATCATCGTCTTTTATTGATTCGATTGATTTGTCGTCACACATTAAATAAATGAATTCGCTAATTTAATTGTTAAGATCTTATTAAACAACGACAATCTTTTAATAAATTAATACCTTTTATTCGATAAGTTCGTTTATTATTCTTATGTGAATCATTTTATCATTTAATTAATCTTATTCTATTATTTCCTCAAATAAGTTATTTAAAAATATAATTATTCCTTTATCAACGACGTTTTATAACTCATTGTACTTCAAAACATTTCTCATCTTCTTAAATCATTATTGATAATTTTTTTACTTTTTAAGTTTGTGAAAATCTCATATCTTTATCAATTTAATAACATTTATGATAAATGAATGTGTAATGATTATCTTATATAGCGATTATAATAAATATTTATTTTTAATTGAAGATAAAGATGTAGAAATTACGAATGTGAAAATTCGAGCTTATAATCTGTTAAAAAATAAAACTATTCAATAATGATCTCATGTGTAAATAATAAACTTGACTTATTGTTCTACTATGTAGGAGTGTAAACTACTTATATTATGTGACGCCTATGACAAATACACGCTAATATATTGCCACCTGAAGTAGTGCTAACACACTGTTTTTAACATACTGTTAGTACTGGATAGTGGATCATATGCAGGTTTCCGATTGGCTGATTCCAACAAAGAGTTCATGGCGTCGGCACTGATGTTGACAAGCAATCTCTGGATCTTGCGAATTAATTGGGCTTCGCAGGCCACTCCTTCACTGTATTCGCGGTGAACCCTCGCCATGTTGCCGTCTGTCTTTGCCAAGACGTGAGAGTTTTACGCTAGCGCACCAAAGTTCTTCCGAAAATTCTCGGAATTTGTACTCAATTTTACAGCACCTCGTAGTTTCTCACAGACACGACTCTATGTTCTGACCTGTTTCGTCGTGGATACAATGAGCGTTTACATATCGGAAGCCGCAAATCCTGCCACACTAGTATCATTTGTATTGCTGCTGAGGATCTGTACTGAAATGTATAGTTTATGATTTGTGGCAGCTGAGTCCATCCTCACGCAAATATTCATGCTGTTATTCGATACTATCATGATAGTCGTCCGTTCCAAGATATAGGCTTATAACCTAAAATCGGATGTACTTCAAAATCATTCTTAGGTTTAATGGATCATGAACGGAGGGTTAGATTGGGTGATGGTTCCTTGGCCCGTTGATCTCTTTCTACCAGAGAACGTCCAGTTACCAATTCTCCAGCCATCCCTAGGATGCGCTTGTGCTCGTTCTTGAAAGGGATAATTCCTGGATTTGAAGCTTGAGGTAACCTCTTTTAAATACTTCATCTGATTTGTTTTGCTAAACCTCTGTGCTCAATGCGGGAGCGTACGCGGAAGAGAAAGGGGGTGTCTGCTAGAATAAAAATATTGCTAGACATCCCTATTTTTCCTGTACAAACTGTCAGTAGAGATGCTATCCGATATCCCATCGACATCTGTAGGATTAGATCAGAACGGTTTGCCGGCGGTTCTCCCACATTCAGCCTTGGGTTGTCTCTAGCAGAAATGGATCTTTCGAAAGATGCAGGGACACCACCCCTTGCATGAAATCTGGTGAGGGGACCTCCCCCGTTCTTCTCTTATTATTCTAACACTAACATCACCACCACCACTGGAGCTCCTTTTTTTATGCCAAAGTTCTAAATGGCGTTGATGACAAGCAGTCTCCATTGCCTCCCGATGGCATCAGGCTCCGCGCATAGCCTGCCCCTCAAGCTTGGGCAGGCTCTATGGTCCAACTGCCGGCGTGAAACATCCTCTCAAAGGACCTGGACTGCTCTTTCCAATCTTCCAAACTCACCACATTCATGGAATCAACGATACTTCTCTGTGCAAAGTCCACCGCGTCCATGTCGTCTGCTTTGCAATGCACAGCCATGGATGGCCACCAAGACTACTCCCCCATTGACGCAGATCCTTCTTCACCAAACCCACCGATTCCACTCTGATTCACCGGGTAAAGGCCCCGAAAATCCCACGCAACGCCAACATGTAATTGCTGGCGACACATTTAGCGCCCTTATCTCGTCCTCTTCCCCGATGCCGAACAATATCCAGATCATTCTCGACGGGAAAACGGCCACTGCTTCGGGCAATTTTAATGAGCTCGCGTCCAGGGTAGACTCTATCAGTCCCAATACGTCGTCAAAAAATTCCACAGAATCCGCTTCTTCTAATCAGTCAAGCTCCAATGAAGATAATCACTCCAACAAACAGTTCAGCTTTTCCTTCGCCTCTTTTCTAATAATCATCTTCAGTGTGGTGGCTGTCTTCTACCACGAAAAAGGTCGGAGACGTGGCGCTCAAAATTTGACGGCTCAACTTCCGGATGGCAAGATCTTTGCTAAAAGAGAGTATTTGCGGAAAGAGGAAGAGAAGCTGAACGATTTCCCGTCACCAATACCAAAACAGGAAAAGGAGCTGGCGGAGAAAATCAAGGCTCTGGACAAGAAAGAGTTGGCGCACCTCAGACAGCGCGTAATGGTGCTGGAGGGAAAGTTGGAGACGCAGGAAGCGTCTATCGAGACGGTTAGGGCTCGGGAAAGTCCGCATGAAGCCGTCAACACGGGGAGCTTACCAGACGAGACACATACTAAGACGGTTGATGACCTTGACTCTGATCCCAACCTCCTCATCGTAAATGAAGAGATGGGCCTGATCAAGCGAGCGAAAGAAGCCTTGGGGAGTCGTGAGAGAGAGTTGGAGGCCCAAGACCAGGACCGGGAGAAGTGCACCCAGGAGCTTTATGCGCCAAAGTCTAATCACGTTTCGTCTATTGCTTCGGGCATGCTCCTTGGATCTGCGCTGGCCTTTGGAGTCACGATGGTGATGTCAGTAGCTCGACAATAAATGTAACGAACGGCTGATGCACGTCTTGTCGTTGTGTAGTATAGATAGCTCGTGTTGGGCAAGTTGGTTCCATAGCCACTCCAATTCATGATAGACGATTTTGAAAGTCTCTGACCTGCTTGTCCATCCTCGGTGCCGTAAGCGGTTCACTACTGTTCATACACGCAACTTCAGGCTTCAGTATAGGGCTGCATCATCACCTTACATGAGAGTGGCCCATAAAGCCTCTTTTTCTCCAGGACACGAAAATATGTTTCACAAGGGGGGGTTCGTTGAATGCACGTAGGTATTCGGGACTCCATGTCATGACACCAAGAGCCAAAAAGGCACATCTATCATCAAATATGCGACTACCATCTGACCCTGAACGCCCCGCAATGCTTCAGCATTGAAATATTTAACCCAGTTCCCGCGCTCACGCCCAGTCGCTGTAGTAGAGAGCGACTATCTCGTCCCCATGACATCAGCTCCCCGCCTCGATCTTCAATAACAACAGCCTTTTCTCCCCAGATTTGCGTGCCTGCTTGCCTGCTTGCTTGCAGCTAAATTTCGGTACTGACCGTGTGAAAATTGAGGTAAAGATGAAGAACTCAAAGCCCACAATGAAGACGAAGGGAGTCGTGCTGGGGAGGTAAGATATGTTGTAGTGGCCATGGGGGCGACGTCATGCTCTGCGATCTCCTCCTTTGGGGATTACGGAGCGAGCAGAAGGGTTACAACCGTCTTCTAACTTGTGAACATATCCAACCCAGGCTAAGATTACCCGGCGTTGATCTGATGGTCAGGCCTTTCTGACTAGGCTTTGCCTTGGTGGCGTGGTCTGACTTGCTGGACTTGGCGGTCCCTTTGTAGAATTTTCGGAATGATTCTCGAGTTTGTCTTTGCGAGTGAGGTCAGTCTGAACCTATTTGTACCAAAGCACCGGACATGGAAAGATCTTTGGCTCGATGCAATTATTGGAATCGTAAAGCTTTTTGAGATCGCCAATACGTTTGCTAATCAATGAATGGGTAGTCTTTTTTTTCGAGATCTCCATCCTCCACACTTATCTGACTGACTTTCTCGGTTTCCATGAGAAAGAAGCGCCTTCACAATTGTTGCTTTTGGCCGACAGAGGGGCACGACATGTATTGTCGGAACAGACCTCTGTAATAATAGCTTACACGGGTAGCTCTTTATTCCCTCGGCGGACAGAACTACCCGAGGTAATATAACCAGAGAGCCCAGGACGGGCGCAAGGATCGTTAGGTAGGTCCAGATACTACCCCCAATTAGCTCCAGTGATCTCCATCGTGAAGAGACCGCGAAGGTACCTTACCGAGTACACATAAAGAAGATGCCATTGACTTTGTGACGGCCGATTTTCGTCCTATCTGTCTGCGAGATATAAACCATTACGGATCCTAGAGCACGTCGCATATCCTCGTCGAAAAAGGCTGCAGATGCTGCGTCCAGTTCATGAATGCAGTCCATGTACTGGTTTTTGACGCAGACAAGACTTCTTGGATCTGGGAATCTAATCCTTACGTACCTCTTCCCCAGAACCCACAAAGCGTATATCAAACAGCTATGTTCTTGTGTCTCTAGCGCCTTCGCCGCTCTCAATGTCTCGGAGACTTGGTGAAGGACGCGTCTTCAACTCCTCATGCCGTTACGTATGGGCTGGCAAGTGTTCTGAATATGACAGCGCGGGAAAGATAGCGATACATGTACACTACCTAGTACTCCAGTTTCCAAGCCGAAGAAATCGATCGTTGACATTTGACCGCGGCTTCAACGAAGTTTCGTCTTTCTAACCTGGTAGATTCCCATTGTTCGGAGCTTGTGCCGTCACAATATTTCTAGGCTCAGTAGTCCGTAGCGTCTGTAGATTCTCACACATAGATTTGCCGGGGCCATTTTCGCCGCACGCCTAAAGGAAGATATACATATTGTACACATGGCCAGATGTTGGGCCGCAACAGAAGTCTGTCAGTCGCGCAGTGAAGCCTTGATTGTGAATTGAAGAATATCGTTGTTAATTTCCAAGTTAAGTGAATAAGTACATCTGGTGCAGTAGCAGGTGGACTATCTATATTGGACAGGGTTTCAAGTATCTGACCGCTTCTCCAGAGATTTGACAGCCTGTCTTGTGTCGCCATGGTTTGCGCCGATAATCTCTGTGCGCAGATCAACAATGTCTGTATGCTCCCTTCAACGCTGAAGATGGAAACACAGACATACATGGTATGGCTTCCGGCTGACTATAACAGCAGTTTTATCGATAGCATTGGCGATATGACTCGAGCACGAGGGTCGCCAAACGAAGAGATTTCTTGAATCGTGATCACGACAATGGAGGGTAGTGCTATCCTCAAGGACCTAAGCTCTACGCTCAAATCTTTGCATACTGTTCCTTACATTGGTGGGTATCTGGTTGGTAAGGGACACCTCATTAAACGCAAACGCTGCGTGATTTGCAGAGTATCGTATCATTGGAGAGATGAAAATGTTATGCTTGCGTAATAAGTATAATGGTCATCCGTAAAAATGCCAAGCTCCGGTGGCCGAAACGCGGAATTTGACTCCGTTGATCTTTCATCAATGTCGCTTTCTTGTAATCTTGTTGTTCAACCTAAACGCTGAGCCAGTAGCCTTTCTTGTTAGCCTAGCCGCCGGTATGGAAGGTCAAAACGGTTACAAAACCGTTGCCTACTTTGTGAATTGGGCTATCTATGGGCGAAACCACAACCCACAAGACCTCCCAGCTGACAAGCTCACTCACATCCTCTACGCCTTCGCGAACGTCCGGCCCGATAGCGGTGAAGTCTATCTCACAGACACTTGGTCAGACACAGACAAGCATTATCCAAGCGATTCTTGGAATGATTCCGGGACAAACGTCTACGGCTGCATCAAGCAGCTCTTTCTGCTAAAGAAGAGATATCGACATCTGAAAGTCCTCCTGTCTATTGGTGGATGGACATACTCCTCTAATTTCGCCCAGCCGGCTTCCACTGCAGCAGGAAGAGCGACGTTTGCTGAGTCTGCGGTGCAATTAGTCAAGGATCTAGGACTCGATGGACTAGACATTGATTGGGAGTACCCCAGAAGCGATGGCGAAGCACAAGACTTTGTCTACTTGCTCAAAGCGACTCGAACCGCTCTCGACTCGTGCACGTCAGGTCACGAGGATGGCAAGTTTCTGCTCACCATTGCTTGTCCAGCTGGTCCTCAAAACTATGAGAAAATGCATCTCAAAGCCATGGACCAATATCTCGATTTCTGGAACTTGATGGCGTACGACTACGCTGGCTCGTGGGACACAAGTGCTGGACACCAGGCCAATCTTTTCCCGAGCAAGAACGACCCGGCGAGTACGCCATTTTCGACTTCGGTAGCGCTCGAATACTATGTAAATCATGGAGTTGCCAAGTCAAAGATAGTTGTAGGCATGCCGCTTTACGGCCGAGCTTTCACCTCGACGGATGGGCCTGGCAAATCGTTCTCTGGAACGGGGGAGGGTAGCTGGGAGCAAGGCGTTTGGGACTACAAAGCGTTGCCTCAGCCCGGCGCACGTGAAGAGATTGCTAGTGCAATGGGCGCGAGTTGGAGCTATGATTCGGAGAAGAGGCTTATGGTGAGCTACGATACGAGGCAGATGGCTGAGTACAAGGCTGGTTTCGTCAAGGAGCAGGGGCTTGGAGGTGCAATGTGGTGGGAGAGTAGTGGGGACAAGGCTGGCACAGAAAGCTTGATCGGAGCGGTGAACTCGGTACTCGGGAGGGAGCATATGGATCACAGTAACAACACACTGACTTATCCGGGGTCGAAATATGACAATCTGAGAAACGGCTTTCCCGGGGTCTAAAAACAGGTAGAGAAGCAGCCTTTGCAAGACTTGTGTTCCTTCTGGTGGGAGATCTTGATGTACAAGGGAATAAGCTGAGGAAGAGCTAAAGATGACAACCCTGAGCCTAGGTAAGCGCAGACGCGGGCTACAATTCTAGTAGACGACTTGAAAGCTGCAGACCTGAGGGTAGAGTTGCATTGCTCTATGGTCTCCGGTACTTCAAACTATCCGTTAAAAGTCTGCATCTACCTTGCTATTCATTTCCTGGGCCATCTGACCGTTAGCTCGAGATGTCGAGCTGCTGTTCAATAGGAAGAGCATGATTGAAGGGGTCCTAACTAAATACGAATGTGTGTCCATCTTTACTAACCACTACAAGTCCGAAGCAAGAGGCAAGAATCAGTCTCTATCAGCAATCCGTTCCCTAATTGTCGCAAGTTTTGCGAGCTGTGTAGCAGGTCTTGAAAAGGCAGACTTTTCTACGCTAATGCATCTCTTCTCTTCTTTGACAATCAGCTTCCAATCATTTCAACCCAGGCAAAGATGACGCTCGGGCTTTGGCTACACCTGCTACCAGCTCTCGTGGCACATCCGATTCCTCAGCTTTGTAACCAGCTACATTGCGAAGCCTAGGATGGCGTCGGGTCCATCGATATAGTCTTGGCAATGTCTCGACTGAGTTCCAGTGGACGAGATCAGATTCGATTCTAATTTCTCCGCCACCTGCCAGAAGAGAAGCATCAATCAACTCTCGTGGAACGTTACAAGGCTTCAATGGAAGGCTCAAGGACGCAGTAAGGGGTCAATAATTCTCTTTGTCCTTCGTGTATCGGCTAAGTGTCTGCAGGTTGACACAAAGAAAAAAGTCACATATACGAGGAGAACTAGAAGTAAGCGAAGGTTACATCTTAGAGAACAAGGCCGAAGGAACACAACGCAAGTTTTTTGGAGACAAAGATTATTGTGTTGATACTTTGACGCTTGAGGACAGACTCTCTGTGTTAAGTCTTCCACACTTCAGGCGAGCTCTTCGCTTAACACTTTTACCCTCCCCTCTTTCCAATCCCTCCAAATACTTCCCATCAATCCTACAATTTCTCAAGTCTTCACTCACGCGCAGAACTTTCGTCCACTATCCGCCCACACCTCTGCCATGGCCGAAGCTTTTCTTCGCCAACTTTTGCAAAACAACAACCGGGTCCCGTCTGACGAGGAACAAAAATGCATCATCTGCTTGGAGGAATGCGGCACAATGAACCCGGAAACCGGCCTTCTCGAATTGGCAATACGCCTGCCATTCTGTAAGCATATCGTGGGCAGTGGCTGTATTGCTCAATGGCTCCGCTCCAACAATACTTGTCCCATGTGCCGACATGTCTTCTATCCCGCGCAGTCCCGTCCTTATCTCGAGCACGGTATCATGGAGGGCCAAACGGACCATGTTCAAACAAATCGGGCTCAGACGGTCCGTGGCCAGATCTTTAGTGGCCCAGTCAGCGGCGTTTTAGACTATCTGGGAGAGATCGGACATCTCTGCGATCGCTATTGCACTCAACTTGGCCTACGACCGGGTATCGCCCATCTTGCTAGAAGTGTCTTCGCTAATCTCGTGGAGCGGTCTGCCAACGCCATCATCCACCCTCACGGCGATGACTGCGTTATCGCTGTGAGTATTTACATTGCTTCACATCTCGCAGGCCATCCCAGATGTTCTCTGGAGATATCGACCGTGATGGATGACGTCGGCTTCCTTCACATTCGTAATACTTACAATCTCCTGACGGATCGGAGTTGGATCGCGGATAATGGCATTCGAGATGAATTGAACGAGGATCTCAATGTCCAGACCCTTACCTGGCCTCCCCACGGGGACGAGTTGACAGCTCGGGAAACCGCTCTCGCAGAAGTATTGAATCATTGCTCGCTTCAATTTCTCCGACTCGGTTTATCCGTACCATATACCATGTTTCCAATGGCTCGGAACATCGCAAGCAGAGCGTGGAACATAGCCTCGCTCCATGAGACCCGTCGCTCCCCACAGACCCTTGCAGCGGCTTGCATGTACATGGCCGGGTACCTGGTGGGATCTTTCCCTCGTTTGAGCAGGATATCTCGGGTGTCAGAACTGAGCGAAGAAGCCATTGCCGAGGTCTATGGACTCTTGCGTGCCGAGCGTGAGCGTATTGTGCGAGAGCGGTGGCTTCAGTCTCTCTGGAGGGAAGATCAGGCGCCTCCTGGTTTGGAGTGGGCTCTCAGGACGTTGCCGACTGTTTGAGCATGTGGTGTGGCGTGATCCAAGGTGGTATGCGGCGAGACTGTTCCAGAGAGTAATCCGCCGTGTCAGCTGGTGGAAAGGAAAGACATGAGAGCGCTGCATTGCAGTAATCAAGGAAAGATAATCAAGGTAGTTTCATGATACATTTCCCCCCATCTCAAGGTTTGAAACCTAATAGTCAAAAGTATCACAAGACCCTGAATGCCAATACCTAAGGACAAGACCCTTCAAGTCCGCAAAAGCAAACCCGCACGACATCTGAGCCCAAAAAAAATCGAACCAGAAGGAATAATTAGCACTTGACTTCCCAGAAAAAAGATATAACAAAAAAAGAAAAAAAAGCCGAAGAAGAAAAAAATTCGGTGACTTCTCTTTGATCGAGCGTGTCATCCTTAGTGCAGGGGCCAAGGCTAAAACCTTCTTCATATCGTTCCAAATTGACCAAATGCCCGTAGGCAGAAATTCGGTTCTAATCTGCCATATATCCTAAAAACTCATATTCAATCAACTCTCTCTCTCTCTACAAGGCCTCTCTGTCATCCACCTCATTAGTTAAGAATTCAAGCGCTGTGTATCCGTGCGAAATGTCCAGCAAATCATGACTAAATCTATCATTGCACCTGATATCTGCTCTGGAAGTCAGCACAGCCGTTCCTTCCGATCCTGATACCTATATAGATGGCCTACCCTGAATGCAGTAGCTTTGAGATGACACGAATGCTGAAAAATGTTCGATCGTACCTTTTTCAGCGGGGCTCCTATAGCTTCTGTGCCGCTTTGAACTCTACCATCGACACTACTATCGCCACTCTTCGTCACCTTCCATGTCAGTGTCTTTTCCAAATCCTCTCTTCCATCACCGTCATCGTCGCCTCATACGCTATAATAAAGCACGGCCGGCGCCTTTTCAGCTATCATTGATAATAACTGCGTTTCGCACCCACGGCCCCTCTGACCCCTTCGAATCGATTGTGTCATCATCTGCTCCATCTCTCATCTACACTACTAGCTACTTGGAATTATGTGGCATGCAACGTCCATATAGCACGGCTTTAGAGGTGGGATGGTCGATTGTATGTCGAGCTCTCTGGTTCCGATTTGGGGATCTGGAGATGGGGGGTTTGGGATGGGATGGGAGGGGAGGGGGGGGGAAGAAGCAGCTGTAGGATCTTGCTGTGCTGGGAATGTCGAAGCGGAAGGGCTGGTGAAGTGCTGGGTGGAGTAGAAATTGGGAGATTTGTAGAGAGAGGAGAGGTGGAGAAACCGGCCGTGGGGGGTTGGGTTTAGGGTATGCAGGAATAGGAGTTGGGGGGGGGGATCTTTGGGTCAAAGAGAGAACATCATTTGAAACCAGTCTAGCTAGATCTCTGCGCTTAAAAATTGAAGACGATGAGGTGTTCGCGAGTGCAGGATCCGCGATACTAGAGAAGGTTTGGAGTGAATGCCATAGGGGAATCCCTTTGTCGTTGTTTGTGAATACTGTAGTAGGCCTTGGTGAAATGAAGGTAAATGCGCTTGTTACGGGTTTCACATATCGATTCCTAAGTGATTATACGATAATAGATAAGATCCTTCACTTCCATTCCATTCCATTCCATTCCATCATCGCGCTATTCCTATTCGTATTTCCCTGAAACTACTCACTTCAGCAAGAGCCATCAGACCAACTTACACAAAGTCTAAGAAACAGAGACGGTTGTTATACGCACGACCGACTGCAGAGAGAATGCTTGGATTCCCCCAAGCAAGCTCTAATAACTAAAGGTAAAGAGGGGAAGAAGGCGAGGAAGAAGGCTGCGACGAGCGCAGCTGCGATTTTTTGATTTTTTTTTGATTTTTTTGAGTATTTGCGCTGGAGTCATGGGGGGGGTGTGGGATTGGTTAGGTATCGTTGTTTTCAGGGACGATATAGGTGGGGAGTGTGATGTTGTTCATTGGTTCTTCTTCCACATCGAAAGCTAAGATGCTATGGGATCTGGAACGTGTGAAGGTGATCGGCTGTGGAGTATAGACCGTGTTTCTGACATGTACAGCTGGGAGGAGAATCTCTATTCTACATCGGACTGGTACGTGCCAGATCCATACACGAAGTTGCAGAGAATGATACGACGAGCGTTGAGAAGCCATTTTTGCTGGCTCAAAGCCTGTGAGGTCGCTCTCAGGGGCCCGGCAGCGAGGTTCGTTCTCTTGGGCCGATGCTCTAGGTATTCGTTTCAAATAGGAGTGAAATGGACCAACTCGTGACTCGAAGTTGAGAATATTCCAGAATAGCGAAGAGTGAGTTGAGCTTCTTGGCATGCTTGGCTTCGAACTTGACTCGATTTGGCAATGTATCAAAGAAATGCAATATATTGAGATTTTAGAAAATACTTGGCATGGGAAGGTTAGCTGAGTCATAAAAAGAATTGGATTATTCGTAGAGAGTACATGAACGCGATGGAAAGGGAAATGTCTTCTCTTCTGCACCACCAAAAACTTGACACGATTTGCAGAGTACGACGGAGATATTTGCTTGAGACAAGATACCATTCACTGCAGATATCACAAGCAACCTTTTCTTCTTCTACACGTTCTCAGTAGCAATCAACATTCATCAACATATTTCACACGTTGAGCACCTCCGCCGTCATCTCAGAGGTTCTTTCGAGCAGTGAATTACCCGCTCACCCACGACAGTAAGCCAGTCCTAATCTATCATTCGATCAGCCTGTATAAAAATATATGCATACATTGGAGATGTTTTGGCTCGAGGATACTAAACTCTGTTAGCCACCTCAGCCATCGCTAGACTCCCTCGACGACGCTTTTCGATCCAAAGTCTTTAAGACCATCACAGTTTCTGAGTACGCTGGACATCATCAACCGGATCCTCACCACGGGAAGTTGATTCCATACTTTACCGGTAAGGTATTCGGGCTTTTCAAGTAAGACTCCTCCTCCAGACATTTGCTCTCGTGATTAGAAATTCATGACCTGATCTCGTGTTCAGCAGATACTCATTCGCCTTACTCCTAGCATATTGCATCAACGGCCCTGCCTAGTCTTATAGATATGGAGTCCTCCACGGAGATCCCAGCGACGGAGACCCCCAAGGGTATACCAGACGAAATTTTTCAGGCGGTACTTGAAGCCTGCCAGCACGACTCCGACGGAGAGAATCCATTTGAGCCCCAGCCGAAACGGTTCATGCAGACCGAACACCAAAAGGGACAGCAGGAACGAGATCTTGAAATCAGGCAGATGGCTTGGACAATTAGGAAAATGAGGCGGAACCACAAGGCAAACCTCCAGCGATTGAAGACGAAACAGCGGTCCCCTTCCTCTTTTGAAAAGCTGCCTTCCGATTTGGTCTTGAAGTTGATGCAACACACCCGCCTGGAAAACATTTTCGACCTAGTCAATAGTAGCGCAATCAACCAAAGCATCTTCAAAGCGAATCAAAAAGCGATCCTCCGCGGTATGGAGATCGAGCAATTTCCGGAATGGAGGTGGCTCTTTGGAGACAGTCAACACAGGAATTTGGCACAATCACAACATTTGAAAGATGCCATCCTCTCAGAGAACTTTTCTCCCACTCCCGGAGCGAATGGCTGGGCGTACGACGAGCAGCTTGTCGGAATTCTGCGAATGATCGACAACAACGAGTTCACCGGCGTGCGGAATCTCATGTTCCTCCAGGACATGCAAGATCGTGTGGATGTGGACGTCCAAGCAATCGAGTCATACACAAGGAAGAAGATAACTAGACGGGCTGCGATGTGCCTGAGGAGTCTCAGTTTCCAACGACCGGACATTGTGAACGAGGATAACTGGACTGAGTATAGTCAATTAGTCAATGCGCTTGAAGTGCCATGGGAGGCACGGTCCCATTTGGTCAAAGAACAGCCAACCAGCATACAAGCAGAGATTCGATCGATCCTCGGTGTTGTGGTTGAGAAACTTTACAAGGAATTTAAGGAAGTGGTGAAACCATGGTTCTGCCAGCGTTACAGAAGTCCCGGCACGCACCGAAAGCCCCAAGAAATGAAGAAATGGATGTCGAAGCTTGTGACAGGACTCATGCTCAAGGCGGTGATCCCGCAATGGCACGCAAAGACTATGCATTCGTCGCCTCCTTCTTACTTGGCCTGGCAGTTTTCCTATTTCTACCTGGCCGAGGATGTAAGAGATTTATTGGACCAGCAAGGCGAAGGAAACGTAGATGTGCTTCAGGAGGTTAAAGATGGTGTGAAATTTGGGGAGAGCATCGGAATGAACCTCGAAGTGTTTTTAGATAAGACTTCGGCTGGAGACTATCTTGACCTTTTCGGTTTGGGTAGCGACGAAGGACTTTTAAGTGCCGGAGATTGGGATCGAGGGAGCTGATGCAGACAAGTAGCGTACTTGGATAGCTTCCTTTAACCAACTCGATCGTTTACTTTGAATTTGCACAAATATGGGCTTCGATGTGAGTAGGCTCATCTCCTTGAGCAAGCAAGTGGCTGGCTCCGAACGTTGAGTGCATTAGTGAATGAGCGTGGACATCATCATAAGCTTCTTCTTTCGAGGGGCTGGAACTGAGAAACGAGAAGAGAAGGCAGCTAGAGAGGAGCTGAATGAATGCAAAGTTGGAAATGAGAAAAGGAGGAGGAAGGTTGGTTTAGAAAGGAGAGCAGGAAACAGACTCTCCGGAGTGATCGAGATTCGGGATGCGGCTGTAAGTGACTAGGAGTACCACGCCTCGTTGGGCTGAAGACCAAGAGGATCGGACCCCTCAGCCTTGGCCCTTGAGGACTCAGACCCCTACTCAGCCCCGCCATTGGTCCCCCTCAAACCCCCACTACCCACTGAATACTCCTACTCAATTTCCATACGCTTTCAAACCGAATTGCTCTGTCAGAGTTACCAGCGCACCGCTTATCCACTGCTTATCCACTGCTCCTAATTTCCTAACTTCCTATTTTCCTGACCCTTTGGTCTCAGCTGATCGCTTGTGAATGATAAGTAACAAATGATTTATCCGGCCCTGTCCATGGCATCTTCTGTCCTGGCCTACTCACACTGAAACTCCCTTTCCCACCTTCGCACCAGCCGGACGCATAACACACAACTAGCCTTGCCTATCTGGAGCATTTGCAAATCTTCCATCTCCAACCGCACCCTAGCATCTAAGCGCACTGTCTTTCTCATCCTTTGCATTCTTCGGGACCTATCTAACCTGGCAAACGGGGCCAAAATGACTGACCTTCAAGGCCGCAAAGTCTTCAAAGTCTTCAACCAAGACTTTATTGTCGACGAGCGTTATAACGTAACAAAGGAGCTGGGCCAAGGAGCTTATGGCATAGTATGGTGCGTCACCCGGCCCGCTGGTCAATAGATTTCTGTGATTCAAGGATGCTGGATGATAGCCTGAACCAGTCTCCTTGGAATTTTCCAGTCGACCAACTAACCCTTAGCTCACAGCGCGGCCACGAACAACCATACTGGCGAAGGCGTCGCAATCAAGAAGGTGACCAATGTTTTCAGCAAGAAGATCCTCGCAAAGCGGGCTTTGCGTGAGATCAAGCTTCTACAGCACTTCCGAGGTCACCGCAATGTAAGAGTGTTGGCGAAAGATCCGACTGCCTGGCGAGAATACTAACGAATCTGTCAAGATAACATGCCTCTACGACATGGACATCCCTCGGCCGGACAACTTTAACGAGACTTATCTCTATGAAGGCATGTGAACAAGTTGGGCCCGTAGCGAGCTTCCTACTGACTCTACCTAGAACTTATGGAATGCGATCTGGCAGCAATCATAAGATCTGGCCAGCCTCTGACCGATGCCCATTTCCAGTCTTTTATCTATCAAATTCTATGCGGCTTGAAATACATTCACTCCGCAAACGTCCTCCATCGAGATCTAAAGCCTGGCAACTTATTGGTCAACGCAGACTGTGAGCTGAAGATCTGTGACTTTGGTCTCGCTCGAGGGTTTTCCATGGATCCAGAAGAGAATGCAGGCTACATGACCGAATATGTTGCCACAAGATGGTACAGAGCACCGGAAATCATGTTGAGCTTCCAAAGTTATACTAAAGCAAGTATGTCCCTCTCATTCCTCTGCACCTGTAGCCGATCCAGCTAAACAGCATAGTTGACGTATGGTCTATTGGGTGTATTCTCGCTGAGTTACTTGGCGGCCGACCTTTCTTTAAAGGGAGAGATTACGTTGATCAGCTGAACCAAATTCTCCACTATCTCGGAACTCCTAACGAGGAAACGTTGTCACGGATTGGATCGCCTCGGGCACAAGAGTATGTCCGCAATCTACCTTACATGCCCAAAGTACCCTTCCTGCGGCTCTTCTCCAACGCCAACCCCGATGCTTTGGACCTATTGGATAAGATGCTGGCTTTCGATCCATCCGCCCGAATCTCGGTCGAGGAAGCGCTTGAACACCGCTACTTGCATATCTGGCACGATGCCTCGGATGAGCCCTCCTGCGCAACGACATTCGACTTCCACTTCGAGGTCGTCGAGGATGTGCCCGAGATGCGGAAAATGATCCTTGCCGAAGTGGCTCGGTTCAGACAACAAGTGCGCGTACAGCAACCGCAGCAGCAAATGAGCGGGCAGATCAATGTGCCTATCCCTGAAAACGCCAATCAATGGTCTCACGAGGATCCAAGGCCTCAGGAAGCAGCGCACTCACAGCAAATGCATGGTATGGAACTTGAGCAGGAGCTACAAGGAGGACTGGATGCGATGCATTAGCTCTCGGCTTGTAATTTTGATTATGCGTTGGATAGGGTTCCATTCTCTTCGCAATGTGGCATCTAGGCGGCGCCCAGTATCCAGCAAAGGCGAGATCCCACCGATATTTCTCCGTCGTTCCCCAAAAGACTCAACATTTGGGGCACATGGTCCATCAATGGCCTTCTGTTCAGATGAATTTGGATATGTGGGCCGGTAGTCTGTGGGGTGCCTTGTTACTAATTGTGACATGAATGCAGCTGACCATGATCTTGCTGTACGTATCCCCAGAGCTGCGAAGTACCTTAGATAGCAAGTCTTCGAATCTTCTCCTCAAAATCCTTGTAGGCTGGGAGCCTGGATTTGCCTGGGCTTGGCTTTCCACGCTAGCGTATCAAAGTCTTGGCAGTTAAATTACCCCTCCACGATGGGAAGAGGTGACCTATCAATCACCTTGCTGCCTCATCACCCTTCGACACCTTGTTGCTTCCTTTCCCCTCCCACCCTTATGAGCAATACACCTTCTCCTCGATAAGACAGCGCTCCATCAAGGCGGACATAGACTCCGTTCTACTGACTATCAAACTTGTGTGCTGAGAAGATTCGAGCAAAGCACTCGATTCGCATCATCGTCCCAGCCACTCAGTGTTAACCGTGCTCCACCGACTCCTCGCAATCTGACCTCGCAAAATCTCGACGAGCTGCAAAGACATTTGCTGTTTGACATCTCTGGCTCGCAGCATTCTACAGAAATGGCCGAGGGTAAGTAGCTCCTTCATATTCTCCCGACCGCTGCCATGAGCCTCGCGGATAGGAGAGGATGGTGATTTTTTCCCATTCATCCCAAGACACAGTATTCGCAAGGCGACATCGTTCTTGTAGTTTGTGCTGACACTATGCTGCACAGTCAAAATCACTTTGATACCGCTCGGACAAGACGAGAAGCAAAACCACCGCATTATTGCAATTACCTCGGACAATCTATCTGTCAGCGTTGGCCGAGCTTCGAAGAACCCCAACAAAGGCCTCCTTGCTGCTCCAGATAATGCATGGTTCGACTATCCGATCCTGTCGAGGACTCACGCAAAGTTTACAGCTTCTCCTAACCAGCAGGTGAGTTGACAGCCTCGGCTGCAATGGCGATGAAATGCTAAGATCACAATGTAGGAGATCTACTTACAAGACTGCGGATCAACCCATGGCACCTACATAGACAAGCAGAGGTTGGAGGCTGGGGTGGAATTTCCGGTGGCAGACGGAGAGGTCATCACATTCGGCCAGAGAGTTACAAGCGGAGCAGGTATGTCCTGTCCTCTTCCAGCAATCGCTTCCATCATATCATTCGACTTATTCATCATTTACAGTCACCTACCCAGCCAAAGATTTTCGTGTTCATTCAAAGTGGGAATCTCGCAGGTTGGTCCTGCATTTAGGTTTAGCAATCATGTGGCTGACATGTTGTAGTGATAGGCACGATAGCTTTTCCACGACCATCACGAGGACCCAGCGACTAGTCAATACGGCGGCCATCAGCCGACCCGCCTTCACCAATGACTTCGATGACTCCTCTGAACCATCTCGAGAGGGCTCCGTCCAGATCGTCGAATCCCACCGTCATACTTTCTCCGTTCCGTCTTCGGATGATGAGGCAGATACAGAGGACGAGGAAGAAGACGTCCAAATCGCGTCGTCCGTCCAGGGTGAAGAAGAAGAGGTTTCTGCAGCCACCACACCCGATCGTCAAGCTGCTGGAAAAGCATATGACGATACTGAAGGCGAAGGCTCCAAAACTAAGACAGTACCTAGCGAGACACGTGGTCTCAATCTGAAAGGTCCCAGATTGCAAGACCTTTTGACCAAGAGTACGAAAGATGGGACGTCTCAGGAAAACCCTATCCACCTTGAAGGGGTGTGCACCAATATTATCGATGTGGATACGGAGAGCGAAGATGACGGCCCGGACGACTTACCATTCTACGAATCTACAAAGGCTAATCAGCCGAATCGGTCAAGAGTCTGGGATGAGCCGCCAGTTGCTCGTCAACCGTGTACCGTGACAATGCCAACAATGACGACTGTGGCTGAGAAGCAGAGCGACCGGGATTCAGAGATTCAGAGACGCCGCATCGTTCCTGAAACACAGGCCAACATGGCTAACGGGAATGATGCAAGACGGTACGAACCAAAGAACGTTGTTGCTGAATCGACTGCCGGAGCTACCGAATGCTTCGACAGCGAGGATGATGACGGATTTGATTATGACCACGAGTTCTTGGCCGACGAAGACTTGGACCCGTTCTCTGAGCCCACGGTCTTCAATAATGGAAAATTTAAAACCACAAAGCCCAAGGTCATTGTCCAAGCCGGTAGTGATATTCAACCTTACAGAACGCTAACGCCTCCCCTCGATGAAATTCGCCCTGTTCGTATTGGTCATCTCAGCGTGAGTGATGCCATCGACGTAAGCCAGCCTGCCGAGCCGTCTTCGGCGTGGGCTCAGCGGGCACCCAGCCCATCAGATGCGGCACTAGCTAGAAAGGCGAGCGACCCGAAAACGAGTCTAAGTCGAGACATCTTCGACAATTTTCCTGTGCCTCAGTGGCCTGCAGCCCCCAAGACCACTTATTCTCATTCCACGGAACATGCCGTTGACAATGCAGCCTCTTGCGAAGAACCTGTTGGAGCTTTCCCTTGGCCAGAGCTTCAGAGCCCAGAACCTCGCTCATACGACCAGGGACCGTTCAGCTGTCAGTCAAAGGTCGGAGTACCGGCATCTCACTCGCCAAAGCCAGACAAAGTGAAGAATCAATCCAAGAAGGCGACCGTGACTTGGGCTGAGCCCCATGAAGAGAAGGACAACAAGATCATGAATTCCGATCGTTTTGCCCAGATTGGAAAACAAACATCCAAGATTACGATTCCAAGTCTTGTCGAGAATTACCTCGCTGAGAATCCTAAGTCTTTCAAGACGAGGTCCACAGCAACATATTGGAGCAACGATGTTGAAGATGCGCCCAACGCACTGCAAACGAGTTCGCCCAGGATACGGACCTCTGGCTATAAGCGAACTTTCGCAGACGCAAACCCTGTCATTTCATCCTCTCCTCTTGAGGAAGAAGTGTTTGGCCCAAGACCCACCTCATACGTGGACCCCACTGATGTAACGTGGGAAGCTAGTGAAGACATCAGACCACAGCGGTATCTCGGGATCGTCGATGGAGATACTCCTCTACCTGACGCTCAGCCTAGGGAAATCATGTTCCAGACTCCCATCGCCCCTATGTCTCAAGATAGTGTTGCTGAGCCTCCTTTCGGCCCAGTAACCATCACATCGACCGTTAAAGGCGAGGATATTGAAGGACCAGCTCGTAAAAAGGCCAGGACCTCATCGTCATCATCTGGAGGAATTGGCAAGTTCGTGATGGGTGTCGGTGTCGGCTTTTTAGGTGCTGCTGCTGCCGCTGTTGCCTTCGTTGCCACCATTCCCGCTTCCGTATACGAGGAAGCTCTTCGTGAAGTTGGTAATGCTGGCTGAGGAAGTTTCGAATTGATATGACTTCTCTCATGAGGCTAAGCAGGGTTGCTAGGTCCTATATCGGTGTGGATGGATGGGGCTAGGGATTCCGCTACGGTGCAGAGATCCAGAGACGGAGCTGAGTGTATTATCCTACATAGGAGATATGTTCGCTTAAGCTGGTGAAGGTGACCTCAGGATGGGGCTGGCTTAATGGATTCACATTTTTCTCTTCTCATTCACAATATCGTCATACTGGTAATCAGCGCCTTTACAATGGCTCCAGCTTAAGTAGTAGAAGGTGAAGGCACCTTACCTGAAGGTACCGTACCTTAGGTATTTGCCGAACTGAATTACCCTCAGGCTAGTACCAGTTAGGCAGTTAGCTCGCTGCAAGAGACGTCATAGTGGTGCGGAAATCAACATCATCACCACTGTAACGTATTAAAACATTACAAATCAAGAGCTCCCATTTTCCATACCACTCTCTACATTCTTTGCACACCAATTCCTAAATTCATACATACTCACTCATAATATATATCCAAATCATCCTACCATGGCTGTCGAATCTAAATATGAGCCCAAGGACATGGTATCTTACACTTGTGATCAACTCATCAAACTGCAGACCGTAAAACTGATTGAGCATACATAGGTCTTCCGCCACCTCGGGCCAACAGGCCTAAAGGTCTCAATCCTCTCTCTTGGTATGAACAAACCAACTCCGCATCAACTCCCAAGATTCTGACAGCCTTCGCAGGTGGCTGGCTCACCTATGGTGGCACACAAAAGGGAAATATTGTCAAGGAGTGCATGCAAGCTGCCTGGGATCATGGCGTCAATACTTTCGATACCGCTGAGGTACATCCTTTTAATGTCGCCAGTGTACTCAACGAACGCAGGCTGACCCGAAAACATAGGTCTATGCCAACGGCCAATGCGAACTCGAAATGGGCACCGCACTCAAGGAGCTCGGCTGGCCGAGAGATGAATATGTTCTCATCACAAAAGTCTTCTTCGGCACCGGCCGCAAGGAACCCAATACTCGCGGCCTCTCAAAGAAACATGTTGTCGAAGGATTGAAGAGCTCGCTTGCAAGACTGCAACAGCCATACGTTGACGTGGTCTTTGCACACAGGCCCGACTATGCTACACCGATGAAGGAGATCGTGGAGGGCTTCACACAAGCCATCAGAAACCTAAACCTGGCCTACTATTGGGGCACGAGCGAATGGTCTGCCGTGCAGATTATGGAGGCTACGCAAATTGCGGAGAAATACAACCTCATTGCTCCCATCGCAGAGCAGCCGCAGTATAACGCCTTCCATCGCGAGCGTTTTGAAGTCGAGTATGCGCCACTTTTTGACCAGTTCAAGTACGGCACTACCATCTGGTCACCGCTGGCTAGTGGGCTGTTGACGGGGAAGTACAACGATGGCATCCCAGAGGGATCTCGCTTTCACAATCATAAGGACTTTTTCAGCAGTAAGGTCAAACAACTTGAATCCCCTGAGGGCAAAGCGGAAATTGAGAAGGTCAGAAAATTGACCAAAGTCGCTGAAAAACTCGGAGGCTCTGCATCTCAGCTTGCACTCGCTTGGGCGGCGAAGAACGAGAACGTCAGCACTGTCATCTTGGGCGCTACGAAGCCTGAGCAGATTGTGGATAATTGCAAGGCGGTGAGTGTCTTGGCGAAGCTGACGCCAGAATATATGGAGGAGATTGAAGGGATCTTGGCGAATAAGCCATCAGGTCCGAGCAAATTCGGACGTGAGAGGTAGGTATGTGGTCTACTAGCTATCCATCATTTGCTGTAGAGATGGGATGGCTCACAAAGAATAGAGGCATTGTCAATGAAATGAAACGGAAGTCGAAGTTGTAGAGTAGATATATACATCTCAATCAATCAAAAAGCTTCATCTTCACCCCTTCCACCTAATCCGGCCTGTCTCTTCACTACTCCGCCCTCCACCTGCACAATAACCATCTCCACCCTCTCAAGACCGCACTTCGCATCCAAAACTTCACCCCTTACTTCGCCTCCACAACCTCCACCTTCCTCCTCAGCCTCCACGCCCGCCCATTCGCACAAGCATGCAATGCACATATACATACTCCCGCCACCAAAAAAATTTCACTGCTGCCCTCGATCCCCTCTCTCTCAGGGCTGACTCTACTAGTAAAGAAATTTTAGCCATCAGACAAACATTCTTCCCTTTCCTATCCTATCCTATCCTACTTCCCCGCCGGTGCCGCAAACCTGCGAGGCCAGAGCGTGGGAGATTGGCATCGCGGCGGGCTTTGTATGTTGGGTGCGAGATTTTGCTGCACCATGCCCGTTGTTGTTGTTGTGGGTGGGTGGGTGGTTTCGGCGTGGTTTGTTTCTATTATCAACTTTTTTTTTTTTTTTTTTTTTTTTTGGATGATGCTTGGGATTTTTGTTTCGGAAACGGTGTTGGAAAGGTGGGTTCTGGTACTTTGTTTCGTTCATCTTGCATTCATGTATTTATGTATGTATGTATGTATGTATCTATGTTGTATATTTTCATCATTCCCTCCCCTTCGAGCCGCTATCCTGGAAAGCTTTGCATGCTGTGATGGATACGTACGTACGTACGTAAATTAAGTCAGTCAGTCAGTCAGTCAATCAGTCAGGGAGGGAGGGAAGGGGGGTAGGGTGGAGTTGAGTTGAGTTGAGTTGAGTTGAGTTGGGTTGAGTTGGGGGTGTGGTTTGGGTATAGTGACTGACTCCTTTGGGTTTTTGGCAAGTCGCGTCGCCCTTTTGTTAAAGTCGAGTCGTCCCGGTTTCCTTTTTTTTTTTGGGATGGATGGATGGATGGATGGATTTCTGAGAGCAGCTTGGGTTGAGAAAGGCGCTGGAGGGTGGTATTTGATTTACATTACATGTTTGTGTGATTTCCGGGGTTTCAGTCAGTTGATCTTGGGCAATCGCGCGAAATGGAACTGGATTGCACAAATCGTCTCGGTATTTATTTATTTATTTATTTATCTATTTATGGCCTTTGAGATCGATGTGATGGTATATTGAAAGAGAACTTGGAGATGTCCATGTTGGCGGTTTGGTTTCCGGTCAAAGCCAAGCAAAGCAAAGCAAAGCAATCGTACGCGGTCGTGTTCCTGGGTTGAGGTGTCGATTTACGCACGCGGTTGTCCTCTAGAAGGTGGGATTGAAAGACTTTTGTGGCGGGAGCGCGGCTTATTTGTCTGATTGATTGATTGATTGATAAGGGTAGCGTGGGAGGTGCTTGTTTCAGCAGATGTTGCAAGGAGTGCTTTTGATCTGCGAGGTTCGATGATGGGCGCAGATTGTGTGATGGAGAGAGAGAGAGAGAGAGAGAGAGGAGGTTGGGACTTGGGTTGTTTTGGGTTGGGTGCGCTCGGGTGGGGGAATATGATTGCCAGATGGGGATCTAGCTGGTGAATATGGCGCTGGGCGGTATTTGTGAGTCTTGGGATAGGAAGGGTGGTTGAGTGGGGTGGGGATCTTTGCTGAGACTGTTTTATTTTGGGTGATGTGAATACCTGCTGTACTCTACTATCGATGCTTGAGGGTCGGAATTGAAGGGGTGGAAGATGTTGGGTTTCTGTTGGATTCTTTGCTCTGGCTAAATGTCATGTGCCTGGAAGCGTGAGGCGTTGGTTGGTTGGTTCGTTGGTTGGTTGGTTCGGAATGTTATTTGATGTGCTTCTGCTGAATCTTGATTATGGATGTCAAGGGCGCGTGTTTGGGATGCGGAAGGAATTGAATTCTTTGTACACTCTGAGGCCTCCCACCTTGGTAGGATTTTTATCTCTGCCCCAATGTACGGCAGGGCAGTACAGAACATTTTTTGTCTCTGTGCTCATAGAAAAAAGGGTCCGAGGATATGATGTATGACAGCGGTAGAGATGGTGTCCGGGAAGATTGGTATATTTTTCGTACAAGGTATTGCAACACAGAAAAAGGGATGCATTTGGGCCGGACGAATGGGATCCGATGGGTGTTTTGAGAAATTTCACCATCATGAAAGGATATGATATGATATGGGGGTGTGAGCTTGTTCAATGGGGAGATTATTGCCGCATGATGGCGTTGATGAACCCCGATTGACGGAGCAGGAATGATATTTGCGTTGTCCTAGGCTTTTGTTTCTTTGCTGCACAAGCTTGATAAGTATACCCTGACCGGCCTGTTCAAGCAAAAGAATCTCTCGGTCAGCTTTGGTTCCCCATCGCTGCTCATTTGGGTCGAGATCTTGCGGGGCAATCGTGGGCTGCATGCTGCTCTGAGCCAGCTCCGTGTAGGATGAGATACGGATCAGGTCCCCAAAGCTTTGCATTTCTGTGCACTTAATTCGAGCTTCCAAACGTAGAACCATAGAACCACGACCTGTAGCCCATATCCTGTGGCTTATCGCAGACTGGATTTTCTGCGACTGTTGAAAAATAAGGGGTTGGAGCTCGATGATTATGCAACTCGTTTCACTCATCGATGCTTAGGGAAACCGTAAGACGACGGCTCGTAAGTAAGAGTAGTTTCATTCTGAAGTCGAAGCAAGGATGAACGCTGAATTTTAAGGGGGGGCGAGATCTCGAGATGTTTCTCTGCCAGAATTCAAACTACGCATGGTTCAAAAGCCATGATTTCCCAGCTCCGTGACTCAAGCTGATGCCATTTTCCAAACAGAGCAGACCTTTTTTAAATACCCAAGGGGAAAAAAGGGCTGAGACTGTGAATATGTGTATGCATGCATTATTTCTGTAGAGAACAGCATTATCCTGCCTCTTGTATGGTAGTGAGTGTCTGTCTTTTACGAGAATGCTTCGTAGTTGCCTAAAGTGATTTGAATAGTAAGAGAGTGCCTTACTGGGATTTTCCCAGAGGAGCAGAAGAGCAAGAACCTCTTTCCACATAGGAAAAGTGTAGATGCTCCTTCTGAATAGAGCAATTGTACGACCAGCACCTCGGAAATAACCCCAACGATTTTTCGACCTGGTTGTATGTCAGTAGCACTGAAACGCTGTTGGGGACCTACCCATATGGAAGGAGCATCCCCGCACTGCAGTACCAAATACTCTGTCTTCCTTGGACAGAGCAACTGCGCAAGTGTACTCTGTTTGCTTGTTCAGCAACTTCTCCCAACCTTCCAATCTCTTGTTTACCTTCTTCGTCCTCATGATCCATCCTCCATCCACGTTTCCATAATCTCGACTTTGCATCTCAGCTCGTATGCATCGAGAGTATTACCTCCTCGCCTTTCTAAAGTGTCTTTGAACTCCAGGATCTCCTCGCGGCATACCAATACATTGCAACGCCGTTGAAAGGCAGGTTACTGCCTTGAGAGCCTCAGAACCGATCAAACACCTCCCATCACGCTACTTGCACAATTATGTGCAGCAGCAGTCAGTATGCGATGTCTGAGTCCATCATCATTGTCTCTCGCTGACCAGTGCAGTTCTCCAGGTCTACTCCGCAACCATCGCCGGCGGCAAGGGAAGAGAGGCTGCAGAAGTTCCTGGAGTACATGCAAAGGCCAGTATTCGGTCCCCCATATCCGGATCGATGATGATGAACTCTCTGTCTGAGCCTGCCCAATCTTTTGGTTCTTGCAATGATGATTTCCCGTGTTTCAATCTGAGATTTTGCGGACAAAGAACCTTGTTGCTCGGCTCTAACTCTCTGGGGAATACATAGGCCTTCGATCAGCAGAAGTAAGATTGTTGGGGACATGAGAGAATTTGAGAGCAGGCAGGCAAACGTGGGCACATACAAAGGCCAGTATTCGGTCCCCCATATCCGGATCGATGAAGATAAACCCTCTGTCTGAGCCTACCCAATCTTTTGGTTACTGCAATGATGATTTTCAGTGTTTCAATCCGAGATTTTGCGGAGAAAGTACCATGTTGCTGTGCTCTAACTGCTGGGGAACATATAGATCTCTGTCGAGTCGCCAAGACACATGCCAAGCACCCAGAAAGCCGCCAAGCTTCTCATACCTGCTCACCCAAGATCAAGCGTGCTAACAGACTCGGTAAAGACAGAGAATTTGATGATGAGGCGGTTGACTGGATACCTAGGGCCGCTTGGCTCCTCGCTATCATTACGCTATCGTGAATTATGATTGGAGTATGGCTCGCAGGAATTGTGAAGCCTGCTATTCACCTGTCTTGGAGGCATATCTGTTGCCAAAAGGGTTGAGAGCGAAGCCGTTTTGCGTCACTAGTGTCAATGAATTTTTTTCATAGGTTCAAATTATTCTGACAGGAGAGCAATGAAGCTTTTTATCTTGAATGAAATATCCTATATTACTGATTAGAAGACATTTCCTCACCCCTGGGCTTCATAGAGCATCTTTCCTGTACGATCGTCCAGGCGTATTTGCGTTTGGCATCAGGCAAATAAAAGCGTGAAGGTGCGTGTGAAAGAATTGTACGGTTGACCTTTACCTCTCCGGGAGACCATAAATACCAAACCACCATCCCAGAATATCCTCAAACACCCGCTCTCAGCCAGCTCGTCTCAAACCATTCTCGCGCACCACTGATAGCATGACGGAAAGTCAATGAAGCACGTCTTGTGCCACAAATGTACCGGCTGCCATGTGTAGGGTTCGGAATAGTCGGCCAACTTGCTACCCTGGGGGGGGGCCAAATTGGCAATCGAAACCCAGATGTGAACCCAAGGTTGAGACATTCGCCGTATTTAGCGACACTTGGCTTGGAGGTGTACGATGGGGCTTTTCAGTGCGCGGGAAGTATAGATATAGGAATAGAAATAGATATAGAAATGCAGTGCAGGCGTGGGTTCTTTCTCCTCTGCTGTTGTCTCCCTGGTCTTGGTCGCTGCTTTCGTTCATAAAGGGAAGAAGAAGAAGAAGAAGAGGGAAGACTTGAGTGCGTTGAGGCTTTGGATACGCCTTCTGTTGTCTCTGTCGATTGTCTTTTTTTTTCTAATTTCGGATTGTTCGGCAGTGAAGCTTTGCTTGGCTCAAAGACTTGATTTGTCTTTTTTGGATATTCGCTGCGATTGACGGACGACCTTTGTCTTCCAGAGGAGATTTACTCTTATTTCACATTTCAACCCTATTTACAATCCTAGAGAAACCACCTCCGTTGCAGCAGTAATGGCAAAAGAAACCCGCAGGAGATCCCCATGGCTCAAATCCGTCCTCATCCCCTTCTGGATCATCCAGCTCCTCTTCATGTGCATCCTTCTCGGCGCGCAAATCTGGGCTGCTCTCACTGGACTCGAAGCGTATGTTCCCCCTGTCCCTTTCTCTTTCCCCCTCCAGCGCACTAGCTTACTTACCCTCACAGCTCTGGGCTCCTGCAAATCATCATCTGTGCCGTCTGCATCATCCTTGATGTGACCGAAATAATCCTCTTCGTTCGGGGAACCCTCCAGCCGATCACCTATTTGGTGTTCCAATGCGTGAAGACGACGTTGTGGTTCATCATCTTTTTGATCGCGGCAGTGGGCGGTGTGAGAGAGGAGAGCGTGCCCGGTGAGAGCGGCGATGTGGCGTTGATACTTTTGAGCGGGTTGATAGAGGCCGTTGTCCTTCTGTAAGTGCGCTTATCTTATCCTTTCTTCAATGTTTTTCCCCAGCCGTGGCGACTAGTCGGCATGCATGTGAAAGATCCAGCGGCGGAAGGCTAATTCTGGCATCCTCAGCGTCGCCTACATCTCAACCCTCATCTACGGCTCCGTCATCTACCACCGCCACCGCCACTTCATCTCCCCCCTCGACCACGAGCACTACGACCGCTTCCATAACAGCCCCTACGGCGAAGCCGGCATCGTGGAGGCGCGTTACCAGCGCAATGATGTGCATGGCCAACATACAGACGAAGACGGTCCGCCTGTGTACGAAGGCGGTCCAATGGGCCCGTTTGAGAACGCGGGCTTAGAGCAGGTTTCTAGACCCTCGCTGGGTTATGAGCTTGAGGCAGGAGATGGATGGGGAGGGAGAGGTGCATGAGTTGGCGGCGAGTCGGAGTGTTGAGGAGTCCGAAGAAGGGTGCGTTTGTCTGTGAGGGTGGAGGGTCCGTTGGGTCAGACGAGAGAGAGAGAGAGGAGAGGGGGGGGAGAAGATGGCGGGTTAGAGTTTGTAGTATGATGAGGAGGAGTACGTGATTGCATATGTAGGTTTTCCAGGGAGCCGTTCACAGACTTTTGGTCTCCATGTGCCTCTCTAACCGAGGCAGCTAGCTAGTAAACCAGCCGAGCTCCTATACATGGCACGCCGAGATCCAGCTTTAGTAGTAGACCTTTTGCATGACGTCTTCGTTTTGCTTATAGGTCTTGGAGCCTCTCGGAGTCTTCATTGAATGGACCATGTTCCATGGTCCCATGACGAAGCCGGAGTGGGATTCTGCAGTGTCAAGGATTGAAGGAGACTCGGGATGCTTTTTGCGAGAGAAGGGAAGGTTGAAGTTTTTATCTGTGTCAGGTCTGGCCCCATAATATTGGACTTACAACCAACTTTGCCTAGTACAACACCATTATGTAGGGTCGCTCATTGAATACTAAGATGATTCAATGGAATTCTCTCAGTGTGACCATGCTCATGTTTGAGTCCATGCTCCTCTATACTCTATGTACTGGTGCATTGATCTTGCGCCTCTAATCCTGCGCAACCAAAACACCCCTATACCGCATTTCACCATGATCCAGGTGCTCAAACGCCTTCTCGATGCCCTCCTTGTTCAATGGGAACTTCTCAATTATCGGCTTGATGTTGTGTACGGCCGCGAACTCCATCATCTTGTTGTGGATCGCCCTTGGTGCTACAAGACTTCCCTGCACGCGGATGCCCGTCAATAGCATTGACATGTATGGGAACTGGAAGTTACCTTCCGCGACTGACAAGGGGAAGATCACAGCTCCAGGAGCCAGTATTGACGCGTACAAGGCATAGTCTGGCTTCGCGCTGGTGGTGATGAGGAGATGGTTCAACGGCTTGATTTTTGGAAGATCTTCTGGCTCTTTGACGCCCTTCATAGCATAGAACTCCATCGCTCCCAGCTTCATGGCTTCTTCCTTCTTGCTGTCTGTGCCGCTGAACACTACCACTTCGCAGCCCATCTTGGCGGCAAATTGAATGGCGAGATGCCCCAGACCACCAATCCCGAGGATACCGACTCGGTCGGTAGATCGCACACCGTACATTTCGAGAGCATTGAAGACAGTAGCACCACCGCACATCAAGGGTGCTGCGTATTCGTTGGGTATGGAATCCGGAATCTTGAATAGGTAGGCTTCGCGCCAGACAGCGTGCGTGGCGAAGGAACCGTTATTCAAGTCACTCATGCCGTACATTACTCTTTCTGGGCAGAATGTCTCCTTGCCCGTCAGGCATTGCTCGCAGCGGCCACAGCTGTCGTGAAGGTAGCCAAAGCCAACACGATCACCTCTGTCAAGGACCATAATCAGCCAGGGCATCTTCGGGAGGTGAGGGAGAGAAAGGGCATTTACTTCTTCAAGTCGCGGACATCCGGGCCTAGGTCCTTCACGATGCCTGCACCCTCGTGTCCCAAAACTTGGTCTGCGGATCGATAGTGTTGGTCTGTTCCGCAGAGACCACTGTGTGTGATTTTCAATAGGACCTGGTCGCGTTGGAGCTCATCCTGATGATTGGTCGACTTGACGATTGAGCCGGCCTTGGAGCCTTTGTAGACGGTGAAGGTGAAGCCTTCTTCGATGGAACCCATGGCGATGCTGGTAGTGTGACTGACGAAGTGGTATTTAGTAAGGCTAACGGGGTGGGTTGTTGTGCAGGTATTATGTGGGAATTATTGGGAGGAAGGTTCAAGGGGGTTTCAATATATATTCACGAACAAGCGCGGCTTTGCAGCACGGAAGCAAATGTTGGGGGAGGAAGGCCGCGGAAGCCATCTGAGAGCTTACGATTGGTTGCAGAGCTTTTCAGTCTTGATTTGTTTATCAGCACATCGAAAGAAGTGACGTCTGGCGGCAAGGAGCGGAAGATGAATTCAGTTGATGACTTCAGTTGATGACGGGGCGGAAAAACATTCTTCCCGGGCGAGATCTCGTCAGTCCGGCAAGAACTGCCATTACATCCTGGGTAGGATGTTCCTATATTATTGTAGACGCTTGGTAAGACCGCGGAAACCAGATGAATGCAGTAAGGATTCTAGAAATATCTGCCTGTTTATCTAGACACACATCAATTGTCTCACGACTCAAGCGTCTCTTGACCTCCTGCCACAATCTTCCAATCTTCCTTCAAACACTCTCATTCTCAACCGCCAGACTCTTGGCCTTCTCAGCCTTCTCCGACGGCTGAATCAAAATACTGGCCTTCCTCGCATGCTCCTCCGTCTCTTCGTAGTTAATGAGTAACTCTCCCTTCTTGCCATACCGTCTCGGCTCATCGCGGGCGATTTTCACGAGGGTGAAGTAGGAACGGCATTTGCGGAAAATAGTGTCCATTTCTTCCAACGAGCGGTATGCGGTTTCTGGGTAGAAGAGATAGACGACAGGGAATATGAAAGCGTTGCTATGCAGGGAAAGGTTAACCGTGGAACTCATGGATATGACAGAAGGGATAGGTGGAAGTAGAAAACATGAGCGGATACGGTCTTACATGACGGCAAAAATCACGTAAGTCTTATATTTGATGGATGAAAAAGCCACCGGTGTGATCATTACGACCATGAAGTTGAATGCCTAGATCTTGTTAGCCTGGATGCAGAACGAATCCGGGCCAAAGGCTGTGAAGTACATACCCAATTGGCAGATGTCGACAACGCATTCGCAGGTGCCCGAATACGCAGGGGTACGATCTCAGCAGGGTACAGCCAAGTCATACCGAGCCATCCAATTGCGAAGAAAGTATTGAAGATGAAGAGAAAGAGGGCTGCTACGATGCCGGTGCCTTTACCAGTATATTTGTCCTGCATTGCACTTAGTTGGAATTCTTCGCTACCGTTCATACGGTCTTAGATGCAAACCATAATGGCCAGTATCGCCATCGAGAACGCCATACCAGCGGCGCCGAACAGCATGCTTAGTCATAGTCAGCAAGGCACTGCGGATCACTAGGCTTGGGTACTGACAGCTGACGCCGGCCGAACTTCTCTATAGTAAAGACAGCGATCCATGAAGCCGCGAAGTATTCTATTGCATCGAAGCTCAGTTTCCATATCCAAAAGGCTGAGCTGAAGGCTCTTCAAACCTGTGCCGTTCGCAGCTGCCAGAGCTCGGGACGTCAGGCCACTCAGCCCGATCTCTTGTTGATAAATCGTCGCTGCGTAGTATGTGATAAGATTGATTCCAGATATCTGCTGAAAGACTTGGTTGACATATGCCAAGATAGTGCGGTGAAGATGTCGATTTTCGTCCATAGTAAAGAGATCCCGGAAACCGCCTTGAGACATCTCCAGGACAGTGTCTTTGATAGCTGAGAATTCGCCGTGAACATAAGGCTAAGAGCTGTCAGCGAGCCAGCTTCTCCTTCAACATAAATCGAGGAGTTACATCATCGGGGGGAAGATCACTGAGAGCGCTTAAGACTGACATTGCCTCATCTTCCTGACCCTTCAAGATCAACCACCTGGGCGACTCTGGAAGCTCGAGAACGAAAAGCAGGATGAGCAGTGCGAAGACTATCTGGAAGCCAATGGGAAATCTCCAGGCGATGGTGCTGGGGTCTAGGAAGGAGAAGCCGAAGTCGAGCCAGTAGCTGAAACAGATGCCCCCAGTGATCATTGCACCCTAAGAAGTCAATCACATTAGCTCTCATAAGCTGCGCTACCCAGGTCAAGATACCTCAATCATGACCAATTGGCCCCGCCTATGAGATCTGGAACACTCTGACTGCCAGGTCGGGACTGTTGATGTATTGAGACCGTTGCCAAAGCTGGCGCTTGCCGTCAGCAGGTTTCTCCAACAGCAGCAAAGCTCGTACCCTGTAATCAATCTGCCAGAGATAAATTGACCCAGCGAAAACGACGAACACTGCAAGGCCGCACCAACGACCATGATTGAAGAGCCGAGAAAGATTGTCTTTCGGCGACCAAGACGGTCTCCTATAAAGATGGTGGCAACAGCTCCAAAGAAACATCCGACGTTGTAGGCAGCAACCGAGATACCTAGGTCCCTGTTAGTCGGCTGCTAGAAGGATAGTTCCCATACACCGCCATGGTACCTTGGATGGTGGATCTATGAGTTTTCTGGGATGCATTGAGGTGCTGAGCCATTTCTGTTGTGGCCGTGGTATCGATCTCCGGAAAGGTTTTCACAAAGGAATTCAAGGTCAGTAGACCACCCATGACACCTTGATCATAGCCAAAGAGCCTGTGTTTCATTAGCCAGTACAATGGTCGGAATATAGTACTTGAGGCTCACAAGAAGTCCAGCCCAGCTAGGACTCCAACAGCAACGTTGAGCCTCGTGCCCTTAAGGCCGAAATAGCGGGAGTTTCCAAACATGTTTCCTAAGCGCGAAGCTGGTTCAATTGCAGAGCAAAGAAGGAGAAGGTCAAGTGGATCAGAAGGTTGGATATAATAGAGACTTTTATATACACAGAGAGGTCAAGATAACCTTTGGGACACGGCATGAAGGGTGCAGGAAAAGCTCTATGTGATTAGGAAGAGAATTCCTATGAGAAAGCGAGACAGCTGCAAAACGGCTTCTAGTCTATCGACTAGACGGTTTCTGCAACAGTACTAAGGCGGGGATCAGCACTGTAGGATTTGGTTGAGGTAAGGCAATATGTTGCAAGTCGGGCGATATGCTCAGTGCATAGGAGCCTTAATACCTCAATGGTTGCCATCCTCCTCCAATCCAAGATTTCTGGTGGGGAAATGAAGATGCGGAGAAGTGGGGCAAGCAGAGTTTGCCTGAGCGGCGTAACGATTCATAGGTCTGCAAGGCGAGGTCTTGCATGAGTCGCGTCTGCCCTGCCAGGACACCACACGCATGGAAGAAACTGTCAAAGCCTCAAATACAAATCTATGCCCATTAAGAGGTGCAAGAAAGCTTTCGATCTCGAGATTTTTGCCAGGCCAAGGTTGGCGTTGACTATGAAGTCTATTCGGCGAAACGGAATTGGCGCTCCAATCACAGGACAGTAACACCACAGCGTAATTGGGATCAAGTGCAATCTTTCTCTATCGACAACATCATCTCGTTATGAAAGTATAGGAATGGTAGCAATTCTGGATATGCTTCTGACCAGGTGTCTTAGCACTGGCTTCGCCTTCGTGCCATTCAGATCCACCCTCAAGACTAGCAATGTACATTCACGGAATGGATGGAGGGGAAGGCGATATCTACCAGCCGTTTTGTCCTCCTCCTCCGACCGTCGTAGCTGCGGGCGCAGTACCCCATTCATCCGTGGCTCCTCCAGATCCGGCACCCCACGCATCTCCTCCTCCAGCAGCAGGAGCCGCAAAGTCATTACCGCCGGCAGAGGCGTCGATATCACCCGTATCACCGCTAGCGCCAAAGCCTCCATCATCAGCTTCTTTGATTGGCTCCTTGCATCGCGATTTGGTATGGCCCACTGTCTTCTTGTTAGTAAAAGGTAACTCGATATAGGCATAAGAGGCTGATCGACGTACTCTGATCACAATTCGAACATTTGACTTTGCTATAATCGCGAGGCTTGGGGCAGTCTCTGCTGAAGTGACCCATCTCCTCACAATTTCTACATGTGACGGTTGCAGGATTACGAGGCTTGTCGCATTCTTTGCTCATGTGACCTTCCTCGCCACAGTTCCGGCAGTTATTTCCCCCTCCGGTAGGACAGTCTTTCGAGAAATGTCCCACTGCAAGCTGTTAGGATAAGAACAGAAGACGATAGCACTTAGAGAGACTGACTCTGACTGCATTTACGGCACTCGACTCCTTCGGCAGAGCGTGGCTCGGTGCACTCGGCGGAAGTGTGACCAGATTGCCTGGATGAGGTTAAATTTGGAAAGATAGGAGAAGAAGCGTTTGCTGTGACTTACTTGCAATTTCGGCATGCAAACTTATCCACTCGCGGTGTGGGGCAGTCGCGAGCACGGTGGCCAACTTCTTCACAGTTGACACACTTGACCTGGACCTTGTCTGGGTTCTCCACAGCCTCCTCGGGGCAGGCACGAGAGGTGTGACCAAGCTCTAGGGAAAATTGTCAGCCAAGCCAGGCACAGATGGATGTGAAGCTCATACCATCACAGCGCATGCACTTCGGGATGCCGCGTTCCAGAGGTAGACCGGCGTCCTTGAGACGCTCGAGATTCTCTTCGGGGGTCTCCGGCCATCCTTGCTTTGCAGTTTCGCGCTTGGGGTTGGCACTCAAGTGGAATCCAACTTTGTAAGTCTTGTCGAGCTCGCCTTGCAGATTGACGTAAGTGTGAGTCTTGGGCAATTCGTTCTCCACGGCGATGAGATAAGTCTGGAAGTTCTGAGCGCGGAAAGCCATCTCGAGCTCATCGTATGTGGCATCTGAAGCGGCTTTGGTGTAGATTTTAAACGCCTGAACAGGGAAGTTAGCCTTTGAAGTACTGTGATTAGATCTTGCTAGCACATACCTCACGGAAGTCGTCCAAATCACGGTCTTCATCAGCCTTCTGAAGGGCGATCCATGCGTCGTCAGCACTCATATCCGCCACGAGCGATTTGTCGAACACGCGGTTGGCCTTGCACTCGGAGGTCTGATGTCCTGAAGACAGTGTCAGCAACAAATGGTAACGCACAGTAAAGAGTTGATGACATGCCTTCCTGCTTGCAATTAAAGCACTTGGGTGGAGGTTTGTCGGGACATTCGGAAGCAGGGTGGCCTTCCTTCTCACAAATTCGGCAGGTCCCTTTGAATACACGAGGGTTTGGACAATCCGCTTTTGTATGACTACACAGCGTGTCAGCATAGAGTCAAGGCAGAAGTTGCAAGCTCACCCTTCTTCGCCACAGTTGAAACACTTGCCGTCGTTGCCACTGCCTTCAGGAGCTGTCGGACATTGACGGGCCATGTGGCCAGCTTCACCACAGCTGTGTTGTGTCAGCATCTGATAGAGATCACAAGGTGTCAAGCTCGGATGACTTGCCGACGGCACGTAAAGTCTCCTCCTCCTCCATTGCCTCCACCATTCTGAGTTACCTCGCCATTCGTAGTGCCGACATCGCCGCCAGCGTTGCCACCAGTGTCAGCACCATCAGTCCAGGTGTCTGTAGCCACGGCTCCGGAGTCCCATTCTCCACCACCCGCTGAGAAGAAAGACCTGAGTTAGTGACGTTATCACATCTCGAGAATCAAGCTGAAAAGAATGAACGTGAGGCAGTGGTGCAAGGGGACTTCTGAGAGTGTGGAACAAACAATGTCAAGCAGGTTAGGTCGGTGTTAGAGAACTCACCAGAAGCATTCCAGTCAGCCATGGTTCGCGTCGTTCTGGCTGTAGCGTCAGCTATCACGCGTAATTCAATGACAATAGTGATGTTTGCAATGCTCAAGAGCTGTAGGGATGCTCACGTCTTGTGACGAGTGGTTGCTCTGATGAAAGGTTGGCTGTAAGCGATGATTAGCAAGTTAGGTCGAGATGAGGTGAAGTTGGTGACGTGAAGTGAAGGACTGCAAACATGAATCAATGCGTGTGATGATGACCATATACTCACAAGTGTCTTGTCTTGTGTTGTACCAAGCTTGTAGTCGTCGTATTCGAAGACTTTGGTTGTTGTGATGAAGGATGGCTTGAGATGAGGATGGAAGAGGAAGGAAGAGTTCAAGTAGGTTGTCGGATTTGTTTACCGAGACTAGCTAATCCTTGGCGGCAAGTGCTCGGCCACTCTGCTCTAATGCATTCATGGCCTCTTGAGAGCTCCGCTTGGCAAGAATAGCAATCTATCTCTTGACCCTGCTTCCCTACTTCCAAATACTCAACGTCCCCAGTGATGATGAAAGGTGAAGGGTCCAAATTTCGAATCTCAAAAAAAAAACCATGGTCAAGTCCAGCATTTGGAACAATCAACGCCTTGCCCCGTTTCATCTATCATCCAGCCAGCATTATCAGCACAGTGTTCAGACGGTCTTTATAGCTTCATGCCACCTTCATTTCTACAAGGCTAGCTCATCGCGAGACCAACGCTTGCATCTCCATCCGGCAGGAAGTGCATCATCTCATCCAGCGCTACCAACATATTGCTTGAGTCGTATCAGCTTTTGACCAAGCGCGCACATGGTCTGGCTAGGGTTTGGGGCAGCGTGCCAGATGTATTCTTCGCGTGTGATTTGAATGAGATATTCAGTACTCGAATACTCTATGTATGTAACGTTGGAGTCGGATGCTGCTACGAGCCATTCCGCTGCTGGGAAGGAAGTTCAGCAAGAGCAATGATGATGGAATCTTACTACAAAATGGGCGGGTCTTCGTGCGGAGACACAGTGCTAGAGTGTTCAAGATGAGTTGTAAGTGCCAGTTTGCTATTGCTTACAGAGCATGTATTGTGCTGGGTCTAGCATTACGATGTGAACAAAAATTAGAGTGGCATATTGCTTCCTGCCAGCATTCTTCAAACGTCCCCCAACTCTCGTCGAATCCTGTGTTAGAAACACGAAGGATATTCTTGGGTTTCGTCTACTCCCAGCCAATATTTGTAACTGTAATGACGGACTTGGATACTCGCGTCAGCAACACGAAAGAAACAATTACATGCTCCTCGAGTCCCAAGTGGGCCCCCTCTTAAACCTTGATCCTCCCTCCCTCCTCCTCCGAATCCGAAACGGCAGGGGCCACAAATCCCGCAAACCTCGTATTCTGACTGACGAACGTCGGTCGTTCATTGTTGAAGCTCTCGAAAGCCACGATTTGCGTAAGACGTTAGATCCCTCAATTCTTATTCCCTCACGCAGTGATCTGGTCCTCTGCGTCGTAGCGGGGGTAATAGCAAAGAATCCTCCAGCAGGCGAAGATTTTTGGCTAGAAGGTCCCGCGTTGTAAACGTAGCTGTGGTATCAGGATCCTTGGCAAATGAGGGTGTATCGGTAAGAACAATGCCTGCCATTTTCCGCAGTCGGACAAACGTCGAGTTGGGGTTCTTGATGAGTATTGCTATAGTATAGTCCTCTGTGGTTGTATGTTCCTCTGGCTGAGGCACGTTCTCATCTAGCACGATAGCAACATACTTTCAACAGAGTGGAAAGTTATGATTGATACTGAAGCTATTGGAAAAACGAAAAAATCACCAAATTAAGTAATTTAGGAGAAAAGACGCTCGCTATCTATGGCTTAATTAATGCCTGTCGCTACGTTTTTCGAGCGACCAACAAACGGGATTCAACATTTTGATTCGGTGCTATTGCCATAAAATGTACAAACGATGCTTGTGAACTAGTCGAGAAAACACCTTTTGCACAAAGTAGGTGTAGAATCATCCTCTCCGACGGCATACAGCCTGAAACCAGGACCGTAGACCAACGATTTTCCCCGGGAGCCCCGCCAGCGCGCTGGACATCCCTTTTGAAACTCGACGCCAACGAATGCCATTTTTCCAGAGCTGAGCCAGCGAGCTTATTCTCTTCCTGAATTTGGACGTCGGCGAATGGCTCCCTCTTTGTAAAGATGCGAACGTGATTGGCATCACTTCATGGTGTGCAGCCAGCAGACAGCCCTCTCTTGTCAAAAACTTGCGAGCAGTAGTGACAACCTAGTTTGGCCTGACGAGAGTCCAACATTTCTTTCTAAAGAAGCCACAGGCGAAATTGACTGACCTCGCTAATCCGTGGACAGTAGGTAGGAAAATCTCAATCCAAGCAGGAGCTAGAGCGAGGCAAATACACTGACAACTCTCACCTGAAGAACCATGGTCTTTAAACCCGTGAGAGGGTAAAAGCACGCTTTTGGCCAGGAATGCCCGTGAAGCGACACAAAAACCACCTTTTGTGCAGGTATTGAAGCAGGAACATCGAAGCAGTTGAAAGAACAGTCATTGAGATGGGCAAATTGGACCTCCAACTAGCAGACATTGGGTCATGGCGTTGATTCTATACCAATCCCTCCAGAACGGCAGCTTCTGCATTCAGTATCGATGATCCAGCAGCACCGATGATGGCTGTGAGGGTGGTTAGCTGGAATGATCTTTTAGAATTAAATGCAGACTTACTATTGTGAGACAAAGCAGCAAACATGAGGTCAAAAATCTCCGTCCTATCTTCTCTTACCCTTCCTACACTGACAGAGTAGCCTCGACCTACATCACGATCCAGTCGTGGCTGAGGTCGGTCCGGTTGCTCTAGAACTGTGATAGCTGGATCTGGAGCTGATGGGCAGCCGAGCCTTTGAGCGTCCGAAACGTATTCTCTCATAGCCTTCTTCACTTGCTCTGCGCTAGGCGGTGGCCTCTTTGCAAATCGTAGTGACACGAATGCCATATGGCCGTCTGTAACATTTACCCTTGTACAGGTAGCTGAAATTTTTAGATCCGATCGTTCTATAAATGACATGTTCTCTTTTTTTACATGGCCCAGGATTTTCCTTGTCTCCGGCTCCATCTTCTCTTCTTCTCCGCTAATGTAAGGTACCACGTTGTCAAGGATGTCCATCGAAGGCACACCAGGATAGCCGGCGCCTAGTAAGAGTCAGCTCTGCCGACAGATGTAAGAGAAGGGTGCCATTCACCTGAAAGTGCTTGCTCTGTGACCACGCTAACTACTTCAATAGGACCGAAAGCTGCTTCTATAGCGGCGAAGGGAATCACGAGGCCAATAACGGCGCAGTTACTGTTGCAGACCAAGAATCCCTTGTCGACCTTGTAATGTTTCCGCTGACTTGGGATGACCTCGAAATGGCCCAAATTGACAGTGGGCACTATCAAAGGAACGAGAGGATCTTGACGATAATTCTTCGCGTTCGAGAACACCGCCAAATCAGCCTTAACAAAGGCCATCTCGATGTCTCCCGCAACAGAAGAGTCCAGCCCACTGAAGACGATATCGCAATCCTGGAACTCTCCCGGCTCACAAGGCTTCACGACGAGTTTCCCATATTTCTCCGGCAATGATTTGGTCTGCTTCCACGGCGCAATGTCACCGTATCTCTTGCCGGCCGAGCGTGAGGAGGCACCAATTGCGTGGAGTTCGAAATGGGGGTGCTCCATGAGTAGGAGCATGAAGCGCTGGCCGACGGAGCCGGTGCATCCTAGTACTCCTGTAGCATTGTGAGAGGACTGGTGGGAGTCAGGTCATGGGGCATATTGACCGCATTTTTTCCTGGGGAAGCCGGGTGCCTTTTCGGTGTTCATTGTAGTGCGAGGCTATGATATGCAGTGGTAGGGCGTTCGAAATATGACATCTGCAGGAGGAGAATCCAACTCGGATGGAAAATTGATTCCAGGCTGTCAGTTGCTACCTTCCGTCAATGAATAATAATAAGCAGATTGAAAACCAAAATTATCCATATTCACATAATCCCGGCCTTAGACTATCTCCGGAATCTCAGCCCTACCGGTTTACCGGTCAGATCAAGTGTGCTTGGCGTGCTTGGTTCGAGTTTAAGTCATTCTCATATGATCTGGTCGTCGAACGAGCTAGATTGAGCCTCGTGAATTGTAGATCATTGGCTCCACTTCCACAAAATGTCCTACATGGCATGGTCCTCGCGCGATCATAAAACCGAGTCCTTTTGCACCTCTCACAACCATTCAATACGAAGCCATTGTTTCAAAATACAGTAAATTCGCTACATGGCATGCCACTCGAGTCTGATATCAACGAAATCTCTCTACTGCGCGATAGGTCGAATCCGCAACGTCTCAACGGTCTTTGCGTGCTCATTCCTCACAAGCACAGACATCTGCCGCTCCTCCACTAAGTGCCGTTTCAGCTTCTCGATCGCTTTATTCTTCGCCTCTATGCTCAGCTCTAGTGCGTCGCATCGTATCCGGAGAGATTTGCACTCTCGATGCTGTTTCTCGCTTTCTTTCCTGAAGAGGTCATCCTGTATCTTCAACTTGGCGAAGCCGACATTGTTGGCCTGGTAGACCTTGTTCTCTGCTTTCTGGATCCGCAGCTCGGCCGTATCGGCTCGCTTATTGGCGGCGGTGAGCGCCCGAGCCAGGTTGGCAAGTTCTCTGCGGAATTCATCGTGGGTGTTCACATAGTCCGCATAGAGCTTCTCGCCGGGCGTTGGCGGAGCAGCTGATTCGGCTACTTGTGTGTTGATCTTAAGTCCTGCTTCTTGAGATTGGCGTGCTCCGACATGATGCTCGTTCATCTTCTCGCCAAATAAAGGTCCATCTTTAGACAAGCTCAGAGTCGATCCTTCGGCTGATGCTGGTGAGATTTGAGGTCCCTGCTTTTCAGACTGGCGGCTCGGGATTACTGCTGTCTTAGTTTGAAGCAGATTTTCCAGTTCAGAGGGTAACATGCGTTGGCGCTTTGAGCTTTGGGACAGCGGCGATAGTTTTGAGGGTAGTCGGCGTTTCTTTGCGCCTGACGGCGACAAAGAGGGGAGTGGCTGTGGTAACGGATAGAATACTCGATTCGTGTGGCTGGCCAGTTTGGTCAATGAAGGCATTGAATGACCAGGTGATAGCCCAGGTGACCTGCCAACACCAAAGTCTCTAGGAGTTGCGACCGTGTAGGCATTACTATTGATGTGACCTCCTGGGCTTGTTCTCATAGGGGACGCGGTCTTTGGGACTTTTTGGGTGGCATTGAAGTAACTGTGGTCACTATCATGGCCATCTGCTTCGATTGTTCTAGCATCACACTCGTACTGTCCCGCAGTCTCAGGTGTGATCAAGACCCATGCCATCTTGATGTTGTCATAACGAAGAAAAAGACCATGCTCTTGTGGATCTCGAAGCTGCTGGCATACTTGAGCATCACGATAGTCTATATCGGAGGGACCCAATTACCTGTGTCGCCTTCGAGCTCGTTTCATTTGGCTGCTCTTGACTGGTTTGTGAGCTCTCAACAGGGCTGTAGGACACATTTCGGCCGAACATTTCAGTGGAAGGAATATTACAGTCGAGATATATCCTGCTTCGGGTTTGCGAAGATGCCCCAATATACTCGTCGGATTCCTGGCGCAAGCTGGGTATCACTGCCAGGGAGCGAGAACTCGAGGGCTGGCTATGGCTGCAGGACTCCGACGGCTCGTAGCTGTAGGTGTGACGATCGTCGCCAGAACTTCCGTCACTTGTCGAAGTCTCGGTATCTTGCTCCCTTCCCCGATCCCTTCTGTCATACAGCTCGGCTCTTTCCTTCCCAATGCGACGCCCATCGTCCAACGTTCCGTTCCAACAGTATCCCCGCGGATTCCCATTCCTACCCACGCAATGAACGAAGTGATTTTTGACAATGGCTGTTCTTGGAAACCAGTCACCGCAGATGGGGCAGGCCTTGTCCGTGCCCCGACACCTAACCCGAGCGTAATCTTTCTTTGGCCCATGAGGAGATTTGATTGGCGGTCGGCCAGGCTTCAGCGGAGAACGCAACACGACGCCGTTGACTGCGCTGAATTTGGCCCATCGCTCAACTTGATACTCAAGACCCCTTCTCGGTCGATGGCGTTGTACAGGCTTTGGTACCGGTACATCATGCGGGTCTTCTACTGATGGCTCCTGGTGTAAACGTGAGCACTTCGTTGTCTAAAGGCAGAGAATTGTAATCACCGGGTAGTCTTCCGGTGGCTTTTCCACCTTTACCTACGAAAGTGGAATGTTGTCAGCTTGTGATTGGTGACCAAAAGCATTATCTGAGATGAAGGTGACCTACAGAGATTTCTGGTGACAGTTCTTCTACGCGAGGATTGGCGGCGTCTTTTTTTTCGGCCATGATTGCCCAACCTTTGTAACTAGAAGGGAGGTAGACCCTGTACACAGATTGCTGGCCGTTGTTGTCCCGACGCACTTGGTAGTCAATCTTGAATTCGGCCATCAGAGTCTGATGATGCGCTGGGAGATTTTGAACTTGTGAAGCTATCGTCACAGAGCTTATGAATGTCCTTCTCTTTTCCCCAGAAGCCGTCTCAGTAAATGTTTTGTAATGTGCATTGGCCATTCGCTCGGAAGAGAAGACGGAACGCTACCTTGGATTCTCTCTATTGTACCTGCAACAGACTGCTGTCTGGACTCATGCAGTAGTAAAAAAATGTTTCTTGAGATGGTGGTCGCGAAGAAAGATGAGCTGGGACAGCACGAAAACAGTGGAGACATTTCTCTTGGGCAAGGTGTAGGTAACACTGTTGGCGGGTGGGGAAGCTTGGAAAGTTATTTGCAAAGAGGCAGGAATGGCTGAAACAAGGGATGGGTGAAATTGCCGTCGCCACCATGAGAGGTCCGGCGGACAAGTGGGGGTCCTTCTTTCTGACTCGAGCGTCACAATCTTGGAGGCCGGTGAAGAAACGCCTTGGCGGGCATCAGAGGGAGCGAATTGCTATCAATGGGAGCCGCTGCTGTGAGCTGCCTTCGAAAGATCCGAGGCGACATCAGACTGGTAACTTTCACTGCGATGAGCTGCCTTGAGAAGAGCCGAGGCAATATCGGGTTCATTATCTTTGGGCATTTACCACGTTCGCTTGCTATGTGACGGCTACTAGTCATATGTCTGCTTCATTGCCTTGACTAGCTCATAATAAAGCTCTTGTCTTGCAGGCTCGAATTTGTTATACCAGTCTTGCGCACCTCCCACTGCAACTTCTTCTTTGCCTGCTGCCAAGCCTTCGTACGTCTCATTGGTGAATTGATCGAGTGGCATGCCAAGCTGCCTTCCATTCTTGATGTCGGGCTGGTGCTTTTCGTCATGGAGCTCGGCTATATGACATTGTTAGTATCTAGATCAAGAATTGACAGGCCTGAAGGGCATACTTTGCACAGCTGGTGGGAACAGCTCTACGACCTTGACTGTAGATTCTTTCAACTGCTCACGCAAACACAAAATGTAATGATGTAACGCTGCCTTGCTGGCGCAGTAATTTGCACATCGAGTGATTGGGACTAAAGCAAGCCCAGAGGTCGTGCTTCATACGTGTTAGTAATACCTCCCGCCGTATCCATAGACGGCTTTGCTTACTAGATCAGCGCCGACTCCTCCTTCTTGCTCTTCAAGAACGGTAGGAAAGCATTTGTCAAAGCAAGATTGCTGATGTAATTGGTGGTGAACTCTGTCTGGACAACGCCCATATCGACGGTCTCGGGCTTCGAAAAGTCAAATCCTCTCTGAATGCCAGAGTTCAAAATGATGCAGTCGAGATCAGTGTAGGTCTTGGTAATACTAGGTAAAGTCAGTATAGATCCGGCGACGTCGCCATGTAAATGCTAACTTCGTGACGAAATTTGGGATCTTGTCCAGCTCGGTGACATCGAAAGGGACAGCGCTTGCTTTGTCTTTGCCATGCTCGTGAACAAATGCCTCGAGGTTCTCCTTTCTTCTACCGACAACAATGACGAAGCTTCCCTCTTGAACGAAACGCGATGCTAGCGCTTTGCCGATGCCACTGGTGGCTCCGATGACGAGTACTCTCTTGTATTGAAAAGGCATACCTAGCTAATGATCAGGTGTTTTGATTGGCAAGACACGGAAATATGGTATATAAAACAGATAGTAAGAAAGAAAGATCTTTGAGCTGTCAAGGGTTATATTTGGGAGAAACAACAGAACTTGAGGGAGGGCATATGAGAGTCACCTTAAGTATCAATCTTTTTGGGCTGCTCGTCATCGACATTTCGACTGTACTTAGTGGCGCACGGATATAACCACAGCTTAGACCCGAGACCCATTATCTCTTGGCATTTTTGGTCCGCCTAAGACCGAAGACCGAAGACCGCCAAAGGGAGACCAAAGGTATGAGATGTCATGGGAAAAGCTTTGATGTCGTTACAAAGCGTGGTCTATGGATGATTCCCTATGTCCAGCGTCACCTTACCAAACTCCAGCTTTGCACCGTAAAACACGCAGTCCCAGTATTTTTTCCCTGCCTTCAGAAAATGCCATTGACAAGGTTCGAACCGATTGTAGCCCCAGCTCCAAAGATAGCTAAGGAAATTAGAAAAAGCTAGTAGCCATATGTTCTCAAGGGAAAGACTTACCAGCATTACCCATTTTCTTCCCGAACTTCTTCCCGTTTGCGTTGAGCTTGCTCTCCTTTCCATGTGCAGAGCTGCTCCCACCCTGACTCACATCTACGGGCATGTTGCCATAGCTGGATTGCATAGGGGGAGGAGGGGGTTGGTGACGTCCCATGACGCCCTTCTCATCCATGATAGCAACATAGCTTCGAGGGAATATGCCTTCCATTCCAGTGCGTTCATTTCGTCCCTTTGCCCAATCGGCATTCATGAATTCCGTAATAAAGACGCGGTCGTTAGGCAGGATAGCGAGATCGCCAGCATCTGATGGATGATATTCGTACAGAGCGGAGGCCGTGGCGAGGGCCGGAGGAGCTGGAGAGGAGGCATATGCTGGAGGTGGGAGAGCGGACTGAGGTATTGGAGCGTAGAAGTTGCCTGGCTTCTCATTCAAGGATGTGTTTGTCATTTCGGAAATTGGTGGCGATAGTGGAGTTATATGAGCAGGAGTTGTGGTAGGTTGCGGGCTTGCGAGAGGAGCATGTAGGGATTTTTGGGCGGGTAATTGTGAGAGTAATGTGGAAAGCTGATTAGAGGTGATGACGCCAGAATCTGAAAGGAATTCAAGTTCCTGTTGATCTTTTAGCAGTACTCGGCATGGTCGCTACAGTGGATAGGGCTAACGTTGCGTATTGTGCGAAGGGACCTGTTGGTCATGGCCGCACTTTGCTCCTCCATGTTGGGCATGGTGGCAAGTACCGAATCAGATCATCAAGTGGAATACTACAGTACTGCTGCCTGTGAGACTGGCAGACTGTTTGATTGAAGCGGACAGAATTATGTCGGGAGCGGAAGGGAGAATATGTCGTGGAAGGATCGATGTGGTGGTCAGGTTGTTGAGAGATTGAAAAGAAGGCTATGCTGGGCTTGGCGGTCTTGGCATATAAGAGATGGGAAATAAACTTCTTACCTACGCCATATATGAACAATCAAGATAAAGTAGGGCCCTTCTTTCTGACCCAATGGCAAGACTAAGACTACGAATCGGAAGATTTCTGGCTGCGATCCGGTCATTCTCTTTCTCTCTCTTTTTTTTCCCCTTTTTTAACTCACCCTTTTTTCTTGGAATTATCTGAATTCTAGAGGTAAGGCACACTTGATTGTTTTTCTAGACGAGAGAGCGAAATCTAGCTATCTTGGCACTTTTAATAAGGGGTGAGATTGGTAGGGGCACATTTCTTAGGGCTATAGCTTGACAGTATCCGGGTATCCGGCATCTCGGCCATTCCTTTACGAGAGACGCTAGATGCCAAGCCCAGCTGGTACTCACTCGCATACCTGACCTTAGTGCATGTTGGATAAGTCTTCACTGCCATATTGCTCTCAGTCTTGAAGGAAAGATAGCTATAGTTACTGGGGCTTCGCGCTCACGCGGGATTGGATCACAAGTTGCTTACGACCTCGCCAGGCGTGGTGCCAAAGTAAGTATAGAGCAGTAGCACAATCCTCCTGATTCCTCATCGCTCTGCTTAGCGATTACATTGCATAGGTCGTTTTGACCTTTGTATCCCCCAGTAGCGAGAAATGCGTGGATGAGCTGGTCAAAAGAATAGAGCAAATGCAGAATGGCTCAGCAGCTACAAAGGTCCAAGCAGACCTCCGACAAGTCCATGCTCCAGAGAAGATCGTTCAGGCCGCTCGCTCAGCATTTGGGGATCACATTGACATCTTAGTCAACAATGCTGGATGTGAGCTGGTAAAGGGTCTTGGAGATATTTCTGCCGATGACTTCTCCTACGTCTACGATCTTAATGTCCGAGCTGTTCTCCTCATGTCCAAGGAGGTCTTGCCTTACTTACGTGCACCTGGTCGAATCATTAACGTAAGCTCCATTGGCGCTCGCTTAGGTTTGAAAGACCTTTCGGTCTATTGTTCCTCCAAAGCCGCTGTGGAAGGATTGACAAGATGCTTCGCGGCTGAGCTGGGCACTCAAGGCCACACCGTCAATACTGTCAACCCAGGGCCTGTACCGACAGATGTTCTTGATGGTATTCCGAAGGAGCTAGTCGAGATGCATAAGAATATGACACCCGTCGAGAAAAGGCTTGGTACTACGGACGACATAGCTCAGATCGTTGGGTTCCTATCCGAAGAAAGCAGCCGGTGGATCACGGGGCAAGCAATTTCGGCCTCTGGAGGATTTTCTATGTATTGATGCCGTCACGATTGGTCTGATTGTCTTTTCACGGTAGATCTTGGCACATGTGACACTGGACCAATCTCGCAATGAGGAGAGGTTTCTTTAAGCCGACGGTCATCACTTTGGGTAAGACAAATTGAGGGATGCATACCATTTCCAAGCAAATAATCTGAAAGGCTGTGGCCTCGATCTGGAAAGGCTGAGGCTTCGCAAGCCATTGTCTCCTCCGAGCAATGGGGCGATATTTGGGAAGTCCAATTTCAACACGGTGCAGCCAGCATCTCAGATGTCCTGAAAAGTGCGTCGAGTAGAGAATCCTGTCCTGAATAGTATACAAAAGAACCCCGCAGTTGTGTGCTTCACTGCGCTGAGCCTCTGCAGCTAATGACAATCAACTGTATGCTAACCAGATTCACTCCTGCACCGAAGTACCCCTCTCATTGCACCACTCGGACCATCTTTGTTGCCACCCGCAGTCAGATAATCACGAGCCTCCCTTTCTGGCTGGTATGATGTCAACGGAGATGGCAAGAACCAGAGAAGTTATTCCCTCAAACAAGAATAGTAACTCTGATAGACCCATCAAATCATCCTACCTGGCAGCGCTCATGAGAGTTCATCAATGCAACCCCTTTATGAATTGAAGCACAATAATCTAGACTTGAGAGAATGAGCCGGCAGTCAATGTAGAGACGAGACCGTTAACACTTTTAGGTCGTCACCACGCCTTGGTGAAGAGTTGACTAAGGAAGTGTTAACCGAGATTGACAAACATTTCCGTCTCAAGTGTCACATATGATAAAGCTACAATTATAATCATCTCAATCAGTGCCTCCTCAGAGGAAAACAAGCCCATCCTTTCAACGCCTCTACAACAACAAATCTGACGGGTAAGAAACCCCTCATCTATTTGTTTCAGCTACCTGACTTCTCCCATCAACGCGTCTACAGCCGACATTCAACCTCCTCTTCTGCAAGTCCGTAATTATGTCTATGAGCACGGCTGACCATGAGGTCCCGCCCAATGGGGGATGGATGGCATGGCTCCAGGTCATCGGAGGATTCTTGGTCATCTTCAATGCTCAGTAAGTGGTATTTGTCAGTTCGTTGTCCAGAAACATTGCTGACTTCACTGAAGAGGACTGATCCAGGCCGGTCTCCAATAGAGTTCAACTCGTACATTTGCTAACTTTGCATCAAGTCTTACGGTGTCTTCCAAGCCTATTACGAAGCTGTTCTCCTCTCTGACCATTCTCCCGCTACCGTCGCCTGGATTGGAAGTTTCCAGATCTTTTTTCTCTTCTCTATGAGCATCATGGTTAGTCCTGCAATCGACAAAGGCTATTTTCGATTATGCTTCAACGGAGGTTGCTTCCTGATGTTCATCTCAATCTTGATCACGAGCTGGTGTCATAAGTTCTGGCAGCTATTGCTAGTCCAAGGAATCTTTACAGGCATTGGTATGGGCATGGCCTTCGGAGGTGGCATCCTGGTCCTGCAGTCCTATTTCAACACTCATTTGGGCACCGCAGCTGGTCTCACTTCTGCAGGGGGTTCTGTCGGTATGTGATGTAATTTTCTTGACCCCAACAGTTGCCAGCTCATACTGATGGAAAAGGCGGCATGGTGTATCCAGCAATCGCTGAGCAACTCGTCTTCAGAATTGGGTTTCCCAATACATTGAGAGGTATGGTAAAGTCAATCTTCCATTATAAGCTCGTTGAGTTAAACGGCCATTAGTCTTCGCCGCTGTTGCTTTCTTCACCTTGCTTCCCGCAAACATCATCGTCCGTCAGCACTCAAATGCAAGTGGGGGGAAGCCTCAAATGGATCGGGATATGTTCAAGGATGTGCCATTTCTTCTAATGTCAGCTGGTAAGTACATTCCATCGATTAGACTCGAACCATAATCATAGCCCTACATAACCATGTCACGTACCATGTTTACCGTCCTCAAAATATACTAACGCCAACCTCTAGCTTTCTTCCTCACCTTCTGGGGCATCTACTTCAGCTTCTACTTCATCGTCGCCTACGCCCAATCCCACCTGCACCTCGACAACCACGCCTCCGTCACCCTCCTCATCCTCATGAACGCCACCAACCTCCCAGGCCGCCTCCTCCCCCCCCTCCTCTCCGACCGCCTCCTCGGTCCCGTCAACACCATCATTCCCTGCATCTTCATGACCGCCATCTTCCTCTTCGTCTGGATCGGCGCCACCAGCCACACCGCCATCACCGTCGTGGCCTGCTTCTATGGCTTCTTCTCCGGTGCCGTGCAGGGGCTGTACAACCCGGCCATCTGGAACTTCCCGGGAGACAATGTGGCTAAGAAAGGCGTGAGGGTTGCGTTTGTCTTTTTGTGGATCAGCATTGCGGCACTGACGGGCACGCCAATTGGTGGAGCTATCATCAAGCGTGAGCATGGGGGTTATTTGGGTGCGCAGTTGTTCGCTGCTATGACTGTTCTGTCAGGTGGGTGTTTCATGATTGCTGCGCGGTATGCAAAGGCGGGTTGGGACTTCACGAAGTTGTGAAGGCTTCATAACAACAAAGGCAGGCGATGAACGAGGATACTATCATTGTTTGCAGTGCGTTATGTCAGGATCGCAAACACTAATGGCACACCATTGATGAAGATACTGTCGACAAAGTTGCTTGCTACGAAAACGAGAGCGCTGTCCACAGAGCATACCTAGAATTCGAATCATGTTAGCATTCCTTACGATAGCATAGCGGTCATGGCTTGATGGAAAGATTGATAGATAGAAATGTAACAAATGTTCGCTCATTACTTCAAGCATTAGCAGCATGTGCTCCCATCCATGCTGCAAACTCCCTTGGGTTCCTCGTCTGCATGAACACAGTCCCTGGCCCTGAAAACTTGCAGACCAGCCCTTCTCCGCTGCTGATGCCCGAAATGATACCTCCACTCGCCACGCGCTCCATCACGTACTTGCAGTTCCAGGCTACGAGGTGGCCGTTGTCGATGATGTACTTTTCGCCTTCCACAAGCTGCATTCTCTGTCAGTGGGGCGGCAGAAAAGCGCAAGGAGAATCGAGTTATAACTTACATCCTTTCGAATGATAGCACCAAAACTCGCCAACCATAAGATCCCCGTCCCGCTCATCTTGTACACAAAGAGTCCCTCCCCTGAGAACATAGCCTTGCTGAAACCCTGGTTCTTCAGCTCCTTGACAACGCCTTGTGTAGCAGCCATGAAAGCGTCTTTGCCTACGTTCCATTGCTCTTTACCTGTCAGGCGGAGGGTGGTAATGTCGCCAAGGAAAGGGGGAGTGAAAAGGAGTTCGCCTGGACCGGTGTAGGTTGATGTCATTATCTCGCCACCGGCGATAAGTTTCTTCATGGAGAACTTGACGGCGCCTTTGAGAGTTACCGTAGGGGACATAGAGATCATTATACCTAGGATTCTGTATGAGTGGATGCCCTTTCACAAGGTGAGGATATAGCGTACCTGGCTTCGCATGGAGCGGACAGCCCATTGCCAATTGCAGCGTCAGGATAGTGTTGGTATTCCTATGGCTTATCCGATAGCTCCCACCATTGAACGTGCCAACATCATCCTGCGTAGTCGCTCCAGCACCCGTAAAATGACCCTGCGCCGGTGCTCCTCCTGGCATTTGTGAAGACTGATTCGTATTCAGAGGCGGCTTCTCGGGAGTCATGGCCGGCTGTGAGTTCTTTCGATTCCCAACGAAACCCGCAGAGGGAGGTGGTTCCTGGTACAACTCTGCGGGAGGTTTTTTCTCTGGAGTGTAGAAAGGAGTAGGAGTCGCGGCTTGCGGGGGAGGGGCAAATGATGCGCGGTGGCCATTGCTAGCATACTGTTGCTGTTGGGGTGGAGGGGGGTAGCTGCTAAAGGAAGGGGACGGCTGAGAAGGTGGAGGTGGATAGGACTGTGATTGTTGGGGTGGGAAGCCGGGCGAGGAGGGAGGAGGAGGAAATGATTGGACTTGTGCAGGTGTTTAGCATGGTAAAAGCTGAAGACTGCCAAGTTCCATACCTGGTGGAGGGTAGGTACGGCTTTCCGGGGGCCCGCTGGGAGGTGCTACAGAGCCAAATCAGCACCTGATGCCTCTAAAACTTCTCATAGCCTTGTACTGACGAGGATAATAGCCGCCATGTGCTGGAGAGCCGTAAATTGGTGGTGGCGGAGATGCCATTTTACCTAGAGCTTGGTAGACGCAGCAACAGCAATTGCAAGCCAAGAGGTGTTTGAACGAGTTTTGACAGACGGGGTCAAACACTCGAGAGAAGGAAAGCTGGAAGGTAGAGAAATTCGGTGTGTCACAAAACTCAACCAAGAGCTCGAGAGTAGGTAGAGAAAGGAGAAAAGGGACGAAGGAAATAGGACCCAAATACTCAAGCAGCAAAGGTCCACATTGAAGGATTGGATGTAGCTATTATTGGCATCTATTCTCGGGTACGGATTATCATAAGGATCTAATTTTGGTTTGCATGCTTGTAGCCTCTTTCAATTGGCAAGCGTCCCCTCAGCCCGACCATACTTTATGGAGAGCTCGAGGATGCCTGAGTGGTCGAGGTGGGGTCGTCGGCGCTTGGATAAGGCTGGGCGCCGACGGCGGCTACCTTTCTTGGCGGAAATGGAGACCTCGATCAGGCCATGTCCATTTGATAAATGTACTGTTTGTAGGCCCACTGATGGCCTGAAGCCTGAGGGTCGCTGGTAGGTCAGATTGATTATCTCGAGCTCTGATATTGAACATTTGAGCTTCTCGGCCGTGCTCCTGAGAAAGTTGAGCGAATGACGTTGGGGCGAGGCTTGAAAATTTCTGCTAGAGTACCAAATTATTTCTCTTCTCCTTCTCGATCATGTGTACCTCGTTAGCAAGATACCAATCAAATCAGTATCCATACTGTCTATTTGAACGGGACTCTTCTGTTTGTTGCCCTGCCTCAGGATTTCACGTGCAATCCACACACAGAATCTAACCCTTTGAGTCTGGCATCATTCGATTTAGGTCTTTCCCTTAGGTATCTGCTATAAGTTCTATCACAGTTTTGGGGAATGGATAATCGGACTGTTGGTGTCCTCGGCGGCGGTACGTGTATTAGGAGTCCATATTGCCTATTATGGCCCAAGGTTTGAGCCTTGAGACACGTCTCAGGATTTTATTGTCTGAAGACGTGTCCCAAGACTTGAAATGTGTTCTTGAATAGGAAACGCTGACTCCGAAACCATTAGGCCAACTAGGCCGCATGTTTGTTGAGGCCGCCAACAACCGTAACATTTCAGTTGCTATTCTCGACAAGAAGGCCTCGCCAGCCAAGCAGATCAGTGCCCATCCTGGGATTGAAGGGTCTTTTACCAACGCCCAAGCCATCCGCCAGCTCGCAAGCAAATGCGACATCTTGACTGTCGAGATTGAGCACGTGGATACACACGTGCTCGAGGAGCTCGAGAGGGAGACGGAAACCAATGGCAAGAAGATTGACATACAGCCCAGCTGGGAAACTATCCGAATGATCCAGGACAAGTATCTTCAAAAGCAGAGATTAATTGATGCCAAGGTCGACGTTGCCAAATCAAAAGACATCTTGGCAGATACGGAGGAATCCTTGCAGACCGCCGCTGGCGAATTAGATCTCCCATTCATGCTGAAAGCCCGGACTGGAGCTTACGATGGTCGAGGAAACTACCCTGTCAGATCGCCAAACGATTACGCGTCTGCGCTGAGCGCACTAAAGGGAAGGCCACTGTATGCAGAGCGATGGGCGAATTTCACAATGGAATTGGCTGTCATGGTCGTCAAGACGAAAGACGCAGCTGATCCGTTAATTTGGGAGTCGTCTACCAAATCCTACCCTACAGTCGAGACAGTCCATCAAGATAGCATCTGCAAACTTGTCTATGCCCCGGCTCGTGGACTCAGAGAAAAACTGAACGATGAAGCCCAAGAGCTCGCAAGAAAGGCAGTTGCAAGCTTCAAAGGCAAAGGAGTCTTCGGTGTGGAGATGTTTCTTCTCCATAACGATACCATCCTGGTCAATGAAATAGCACCCAGGCCTCACAACAGCGGGCATTACACCATCGAAGCTTGTCGCCTTTCGCAGTACGACGCCCATCTCCTCGCCATCCTGGATAGGCCTATCAATGCCAAGAGTCTCCAACTCCTGAAGCCTGCCATAATGCTCAACATACTTGGCGGAGCAGATCCGAAATCATACCTCAACCTCGCAAACGCAGCAGACGCTGCCGGCGCCAAAGTTCATCTTTATGGCAAAGGGAATGCCACGAAGGGGAGAAAAATGGGGCATTTGACCCTTGTGGGCGACAGTATGCCAGAATTGGAAGAAGAAATGCGCCATCTCTTTAGAATCGCCGATAGATTACACGACGAGCAGCCGCGGGAACAACCGCTACTTGAGGACGACGTCAATTCCTCCACCACTGCACCAAAAGCGAATCTCAAACCACTCGTCAGCGTCACCACCGGCTCAATATCGGATCAAGAAAAGCTCCAAGACTGCTACAGAATCCTCAATCAACTCTCCATCCCGTTTGAGAAACGCATCACGTCCGCCCACCGCACCCCTTCTACCATGGCCGCCTACGGCAGCACCGCCCCCTCCAGCAGCATCAAAGTCATCGTCGCAGCCGCCGGCGGCGCCGCCCATCTCCCCGGCATGGTTGCCGCATTCTCAAAAACCGTCCCCGTCATTGGATTGCCGATCAAGCCTACCATCGGCGATGGGTGGGATAGTCTTGTGAGCTGCACCAACATGCCGAGAGGGTGTCCCGTGCTTACGGTGGGCGTGAACAATGCGACGAACGCGGCGTTGGGGGCTGCGAGGATTCTGGCGGGGTGGGATGAAGGGGTCAAGGAGAGGTTGGAGGAGTATGTGGATAGGGCGGAATCGGAGAGTTTGGAGAATGATAGGAGGTTGCAGGAGGAGCACGAGCAGGGGACGTGATGGGTCTGTTATTTTCAGCTCCCTCATGGCAATTGTAAAAATATTTTGTATATTTTGTACATTTCGAGTGTTCGCCGGCACGGTGTGGACCTTGATAGCACATTGCTTGCAGAGGGGCAAATGAGAATTAACTGTAGTAGATTTTGATTTTGATGAATTGATTTGGCAATCAAGTGCATGAGAAATAAGTCGATTTTACAGGTAGCCTTGCTTCAGCTAGGCCAGTGCACAGTACAAAAATGATACGGTTCATCCCGGTCCCCTAGGATGCCATGCCTGGCTAGTCAGATACAGCGTAGTGAGCCAAGTAATACGCCTTAATGCCCATCTCGTAAAGCCATCAGTTGCCATTCTCATGTCTGCTGCCTCTTTCTCTTTCCGACTTGAGCTGAGTAACCAGTCTTGATAGCTGTGACCGAACGTCTGCTACCGCAAGAGTTGCAAGTGACGAAGTACAGACGGTTTTCTCCCTTGCTGAGTTCCGTATCTGGTGACCTACAGGTCTTGCAGGAAACGTATTCGCCTTGATCCGTGTTAGTGCCTAGCCGCGATACTTGACGAGCTGTGCAAAGAGCTCACCGATGTATCTCCGCAAAACATTCTCGATCTGCTTCTGCTGAAATCTTCCCTTGATTACCAACCTCCTGGATCCATCCACACTTCCACTTGTCCCCAATTCAGCAAATATGAACTGCATAACGTGCTCCTCACTCCTCTTCATTCTTTTGCAGATGTCCGGAATGTTTGCAAAAATGGTCTTCTTATTGCCTTCACGTAAACATTGGGGTGGCGGAATGACGTAGCTTTTCGACCCACTCGAGAGAAGGTCTGGATGGGCGGAGTGTAGATGGGCGAAGAAGCGTTCAAGGAGTTTGTCGTATTTGATGGGCTTTTCCTCATCGTGGCCCCATATACCAGTGCCCGCTACCATATCACCACCCAACTCTTCTGCCTCTTCTCCCTGAGGTGCAGTCTTAGCATCACCGTCCACTTCACCATTTTCGTTCACGCCGGCTTCAGCCAATTTTGCCTCAAAGTCATCAGCCTCTGCGGCTTTGGTAGGCTTCTTCTTCTTCTTTTTCTTGAGGGCTGTTGGGTCAAATTCGCCATCGGCCACCGTTGTAGCTTCGTCACCACCATCTGCTGCCTCATCTTTGGGCTTCTTTGAAGACTTCTTTTTCTTGCCTAAGCCTTTGAAGAGGTCTGTGACTTCGTCCACTGCGGGGTCTTTTGCTGGTGCTGTATCGGGAGAGTCTTGACGTATTCAGTATGCTGTCGCAGTATGGGGACCAGATACAAACTCACCGATGCTATGACTTTCTGCAGATGATTTATCTGGTGTTCCTGTTCCATTTACTTCTATTACTTCCCCATTTGAAGCAACGACTGTATGCTCGTCGCTGAACGCGACTGACTTCCTGTGTGTAGACATGATATGAGAATAAGGAAACCGAGGCAAAGTTCCTGATAGGTAACTGAAAGATGCCAAAAGACGGAAATGACTCAGGTGATCGGTGAAAATGATTTGCCGATATTCTGCAATGAGATTTTGCTGAGTCAGCAGCCGCCGGCCAATCAAGCTCCTCTCTTCTTTTGACTCGCATTTTGTCGAACACCTTCTTATGTTCCTAGACATCTCGCATTGCAACATCTGATCTTCAACTCACTGCTGGACAGCCCGAGCGATCGCATCCATGTCCCTGTGCCTACATTAGTTGCGCCTTAATGGCACCTATGGCAGTCTACCAGTCTCTTCCTACCAAGCGCTCCGCATCCTCTCCGTCATTCGAACTATTCGGCCTGCCACCACACAAGAAACAGAATCGCGGACAAATCCGGCACCACCAGCCCAATTGGGACTTTCAGCGAAAGCAACTCAAGGAGCCATGGCAGGACGAGGAGGCCGTTCAGTCTATGCTCACGCGCTCGATCGGCCTTGCGCTGGAAGCTGTCGGCTTCGAAGCTGCAGCGCCAGACGCTATGGAGGCCTTTCGGGTTGAGGTGGAAGAATGTATGAGAAGCTATTGCAATTGCTAGCTTCGTAGCGTTGCGCTGACTATGCCAGACATGGCCCACTATCTTGCAGATGTGCGGCAGTCTATGCTCTCATGCCGGCGCACGCAGGCAATTCCGCAAGATTTTTTACAAGCACTTCACACACATCAGCTCAGTCTGAGATCGCTTTTGCCGCACCTCGATCCACCTCTCAATCCGTCACGGACACAAATGCCTCTCCAGATGGACATAGCGCAAGATAATGACGAGCAGCATCTACGGTTCCTAGGACCATTGCTGAACGCCGACCCCAATGAAAAACTCCGAGCATACGTTCCAAAACATTTCCCGGAGCTCCCGAGCAAGCACACCTACAAAGCTACTCCGGAATATGCAGAGCATGAGCAAGATCCGAGGAAGGTCCGCGAGAAGGCTACGGAGGAAGGCAGGCTCGGCGAAGAAGCTCTTCGCAGACTTGTTGGCGCAGGAGCCGGTATATCAGCGCCAGAATCTCGACAAGGCCAGAAAACACAAAGCGCACGGGCAGTGAGAGATCAGGTGTGGAAGGAGACCATGCAGGCAGTGACTCAGGAGGCGCCTCACGGTATGGATCTCGACACGGAGAGCGGCATTGGGAAAGGAAAGCAGAAAGAGGGCGACCTTCCACCAGTCTCGTCGTCTGAATATGGACGCCTTGGGTCAGCTGTGAATGCTGACAAAAGATATTGGAGGAAGCCGGCGCCGCAAAAGAGAGAAGCAAACGGAAGCATTTAGGGCATTTGTGGTCACAATTGAAGCATTGCGCGGCGTTATCTGGTGTAAATATGATACCCTCATGCGCAGATTTATTCAAGCAGCGTTCTCTTCGGTCTTGTGCCTCTGTAGACCATTCAGAACACGTCTGGACCCTTCTACACTAAAGTGAAAACTTTCCAACTTTACATGTGCTGCTTGTCTCTCCCAACGTTAGCTCGCATTCTCGCCATCCCAAGCCGTAGTCTCTACCAAGAGATTGCCTGCGCACCTAAAAGGCAGTCGAGATTAGATATTTGTACACTTGAGGTTTCAATGGTGCCTACCTTCGAAACAGTTTGACCACTGGAGCGCATTGGATGACCGACCGTCGGTCCTTCACGCTTCCTTTGAGACGGCACTCATATTGTACCAACTCCAGCAATTCGCATTTGCGAAGGTCAATGTCTCCTCCTTTCCTCCGCCGACCATTTGACTGAACATTGACACGGTCCTCGAGCTCTGATATTGGAAATACCTCGATGGGTGGCGCCATGCTTGATTCTCCTTCTCTCTTTCGATTTGTTAGGGTATGAAGGGAAAGCCTGCAGCACAATGGACTAATTAGGCTGTCTGAAACGCTATATTTCTGTAGCTATCATGAGTGGAGAAGCACTTGGCAGAGATTTGCTGGGAGAAGTGAAGGTGGAGAGATTGGATGAGGTGTGGAGAGATCCTTGACCCCTCCTCTTACATTGAGATCATAGACTGACATTCTATAGCTGCTACACTCATTACAGGAGCTTAACGTCAATTCAACTTCTCCCCTTGGCTTTGTACCTCTCGATAGAGTCCTCGACGTCTTCCAGAATCCTCCCCTAACTCGGCAACAGCAACGCTACCAGACTCAATGGTCTGCTCAGCAAGAAGGGCCAGCTCATCCGCTGAGGGAGACGCCACTGCCAGTCATAGAAATTACTAACGGTGCGGCATGCTCTGGAAAGCAACAACTGCTCTACCAAATAATCTCACTATCCTTACTACCGGCAGAGCATAAAGGCGTGCCCATCAATGGGAAAGGCAATGCTATGGTCCTCCTTGATTTGTCCGGGAGATTTTCAGTTCTACGGCTTCAACATCTTATGCATATTCACATCGCCTCACTATGCTCTACTTCTTCTTTCGCATTACCCGAACAAGAGATCTCGTCTCTGGTCTCGGACTCTTTCAGCCATCTCCATATCTTCCGTCCCCAATCATCATCTTCTTTCTTAGCTACTTTGACCTCCTTACCTTCCTTCCTCCTCTCCCAGCCTTCAACCCACTTGTCAGCCAATCGTCCTCTTGGTCTCTTAGCCATTAACGACCTCAGCGCCTTCCTCTGGCAAGACCGCTTAGAAGCTGACGAAGAAACCGATTTGCCAGTCTCCAATCACACCGAAAAGGCAAACAACACTCTCTTCCTTGAACGCTATCGTAACGTCATCTCTTCGCTTCGTCATATCCAGCACCTCTTCTCTTGCACCATCGTGGCTACGAATTGGGGCCTAGCTCCTGTCACTTTAGTAGCCGGACATCCAGCTCTACGTCCCCATCTTCCGTCTGTGTGGAACAACTTCTGTACGGTTAAGGCGGTCGTCGAGAGAAACAGGGTGTCAAAGTTTGGCCCTGGGCTGAGCGCTGAGGAGGCCAAAAGGGAAGGAGTGCAAAGGTGGGAAGCGGTAGAGAAGAGCGGGTTCTGTGGGTGGATTAATTGGTGGGGAACTGAGGGTTGGAGGGAAGAGGTGAGGGAGGGTGTTAGGGGGTTGAAGGGTGGAGGCGGGTTCTCGTTTAGGGTCACTGGAGATGGGATTATGGTGGCCGTGGAGGGTGACTGAGGAGGAAACATCCAATCTTCAAATGAATGCGAGGCAGTAACGAGACAAACGACGTACTGACATGAAGGCTGAATGACCTTGTTGACTAAAAATATAGCCCAGACGTATAGCCCAGACGCCTGTTTTATGGATTCCTGTCTTTCTAAGTGAATCAAGACTTTCATCCATACACTCGTCATCCTATTTACCCGGCACTGCCGGGCATAATCTTTGAAATCACTGTCAACTCTCACCTCACCTACACCATGAAATCCATGGCTCACCCAATCACGTCAAGCAACGTCTTCGCTTTTCCTGCGGATGTCCAAAGGTACTTACCCTGCTTCATAGTATTCCTAGCATGATCTGACAGTCTCAATAGAGCATACCAAGCTGGACTCTACGCCGATCTGAAAATTACTTGCGGCAAGAGCGAGTTTATGGTTCATAAGATCATCGTCTGCTCTCAATCAAAGGTCTTTCAAGCAAAATGCTTAAATGGCTTTATCGTAAGTTTGATTTCTTAAAGACTTAAAAGTCATGAACGGAAGAAATCTCATGCAGCAACAGGAGTCCTCAATAGACACGATTGATCTCACCGCCGACGGGATCTCTCTCGTGTCGAGAATGATCCACTGTCTTTACTACGGAACCTATGAAGACTTTCATAAGGGAGACGATGCCGGGGACTGGAGATCTGCGCATCAGCTTCATGCGGCGGTGTATGCCCTCGGGGACAAGTACGACCTCGTTGAACTCAAGAACATAGCACTAGCCAACTTCAACAAGCTCGCCACACCGGACCCACGGGGCTTGATTGAGAGCATCCCAATCGTCTACTCATCAACGCCTGACTCCGACCGTTCTCTGCGAAATGCGATCCTTGAGAAGATCAAAGTGTGTCCTTCCCGCTTTCTTCACGAGGACGTGAAGGCCTCGTTTCAAAAAGTGTTGTTGGAGGTTCCGGACTTCAGCTGGGACTTACACCAGTACTGGATGAGTGTCGCGTGAGTACCGATTCCACCACGGGTCGTATGAGTTGGGCTAATTACTCTCAGGCCCGAGCCAACAGGTAGCGCAAAGAGACGAAGATAGACACCCTGCCTCTACTTCCCTGGCTTCGCACTGCTTCTTGCGCATGTGCTTGAGGGAGGTTTGCCTGTTTGTTAAGCGGCGTATTCGGGGCTCTGCTCATAGTATCAGACAGAGTTTGTCGGTTGGAAAGATAGGCGACAGCATGTAAAATGCTAGGTTTCCTTAGCAGCGTTAAGTATTCCAAGCAAAAGAATCGGAGTTTTCATCATAGTCCTGTCACTCAATAGTTGAGGTGTACCTTCCCCAGTTGGATCAGATAATCCGTGGATTTATTGGTAGGTACGGGCGGCTAGCTTGCATGAGACTTATAAACCTCCGCCTTTGTTCTCCCTTTCTCTTTTATGCTACATAGTCAACAATTAACCCGCTGTGACAGTTTTATGAATGTCTATTCCATAATTGCTGGACAGATTGCCTTATTGAACCTCTTCCCTGCGCATCTGTGGAAGCATAAGACTGTCTTTTGCTGACATTCTTGTCCTGCAACACGCTCTCCTTCCCCTGATCAAAGGCTCTCCAGCATGGCCACGCCTACAACTAATTTCCCAGGTCCAGCCAGTGAAAATAACATACCAGTGAGGATGCGAGCAGGGCACCCGTCAGTAGATCGGGGTTACACGCCGAAGTCAAAGGCTGAGAATTCATTCCTTTTTGAGCGTTCGACATCATTGTGGTCACACGGCACCTTCCTGAGCCTGAAGGACGGCATGCAGAAGTATGGCTTGACACTGTCAACAAAATAACAAAGCTGATCTCAAGTAGAGTCATGAAATCCGGCGAATATTCCGACCTCACGATCCTATGCGAAGACCAAACATTTTCGGTCCACAAAGTGGTCGTATGCTCTCAATCCAAGGTTCTAGCAGCTGCCATGAAGAAAGGATTCAAGGTACTACAAAATCCCGTTGCTATGGCATGGCATCCCTTACATCACCAAGACCAGGCTGACATTTGTTCATCGTTTTCAGGAATCAGAGTTGAGCACTATCAACCTGAGTGAGGATGGTATCTTGTCTGTATCCCACCTAATCTCCTTCGTATGTACACCTCCTGTCCTTCTTGACCACTGCCACCAACAGGGTTGCAAGACATTCTTTGCGAGCCATGAGTGCTTTCGGATGCCTTTGGTGTTGCCACACTGAATCAATCCCGATCCAAAGACGCAATACTAACTGCGAGATCGCTTAGCTGTACACAGGCAACTATGCGCCCAATGCAGATATGTTGCACATCTCCGACGCTCCTACCGGCGAAGTTCGCGAATACCTCATACGGAAGATGTTGGACACTCCCAGGACCCGCATCAGCGGCAGAGACCCATCACCACCAAGCCCAGCGCCGAAGGCTAAGGACCCTCCAGACTACAGCATGCATGTCGAGATGTACGCGCTTTCAGACCTGTACGATATTCCAGCCCTCGGCATGCTTGCAAAAGCCAAGCTCGAGGTGGCTAGCACGGTCGACTGGCATCCCAGTTCCTTCCTCGAAATTGTCCCACGCGTTTACGAATCCACACTCGAATCAAATCAGGGCCTTCGCACAATCGTACTTGACGGTATTCGCAAGCATTCAAATGATTTCATGAAGGACGAGCTCCTCAAAGCAAGCTTCCAAAGCTTGTTGGCGGCAACACCAGAACTCGGCACGGCGTTGCTAATCTATTACATGACTGTGGCTCCGTGCTCGCCTGAAGGGGATCTGATCTGTCCGAACTGTGGGCCTGCAGCGGCGACTGTGGTTCCCGATGATGCGTTGGTGTCCTTTTGGCCAGAGCTACGGTGAGGTCAAAGAACTTTAAATGCGGTAGGTATACTGTCAATCTGCAGCTTCAACGGGAGACAACGGTTCTTTGTGGGGCAAGTATCCCTCAAAAGCAGTTTGATTATCGTGCATGTGGGATAGCCAATTCCTTGGGGCAATAAGCAGGGAGCCTAAATTTGTTTTGCCCGCATATCAGTAACGACATCCTACTTCTCGGACGTGAAGCGGAAAGCAGCAGTTACGAGTATCATAGATTTCGGGGATGCAGAGTGTACGCAAAGAAATATTTTACACTTCGAATACGAAGACACTGTTCGGATGAAACGTAGCGTACCCGTCACTACAACATACACGGAATGTCCTGCACACTCACAGCGCTAGTATCAGCCCTAACCCTATCGGAAGATGGCCCTCACGCCCTTTAGTTGAAGACCCTAGAAGCATTTCCTGAGGGCCACTCGGGCGCATAAATTGAACCAAAACGCAGAGGCGTCTTTTAGGCCCAACAGGGGAGCATGAGTCCACCAAGGAGTTAAAGCCGGAGACAGTTCCGACGCAATTCTAAGCGCATTGTCTAGGCAGCCCTCCAGGCGGGGGCGTTATCCGACGTCTGAACCCTTTTCTTGGCATGTGCAGGACTTTCGGTGCCCACCTCCGTACCTCAATAATCTATCCACGCGTCTTCTCTGCGTCTTGCTAAGGGTGGGGGGTGGTACAACTTGCTACGAATTTGCCGAGACCGCAAGACCTACTTCGCTTGCACTACCGTGGTCCTATCCCTGTTCCTCAATGCCTACCTCGCATACCCCAGTCCCACAGGCTATTCAGATCTCGCTGTCGCTGTCGAAGGTTCCAGTTGCATAGTTCAAATTTGATTTCGTTTGGTTCAGGCCCATAAAATCCTCTGTTTGGTGGGAAGAATAGTGTAGGTATCTACATCGACACACGGACAGTCTCCAACCATTGGAGGCAAGTTGTGGCCTAAAATAGCGTATCTGCGTGGCCAAGTTGGCAATCCCAAAACCATTCTCTGCACCTGTATTCTTAGCATACACCTCTGCTCTGCAATGTTACACATTCTGAGCCTCGCTTCCTATGGCCGAAAATTATCGGGTGTAAGCCATGCAGATCACTCTCAAGAATATAGCGTACATTTCCTTTGCTAATGTACCGTATGTTTCATAACAAAACTCGCGGGACTGGTTCCCATATTGAAAAGAATCCCTCCACCCACAGTCCGCATTCTTTCGCCTTGGCGTTCAATGGGGCGAAGACCATCATTCTCAGTGCTCTCATTGCCTTAAATTCTTGTCTCAAGGATATCATTCAATCGTACTCCAGCCTTCCGCCAAACGAAAGATGGGTCTCCTCGTTGGACTTATGGCCATTGCACTGGACCTTCAGGCTACAGTCTCTAAAGCTGGGCTCCATCGTCAATTGATCTTTGTTCTGACTTTACCATTACTATCGATATTTCTCTCCTATGTCATCCGGAAACTTATTGCTGGGAGTCAAAAACGTCCCATCGTGGGGAAACAACCGGGCCTACTGCTTCCAACATGGCGGGCTCGATTTCGATATATTTTCAAGGGTCCTGAGATGATCAAAGAAGGATATGAAAAGGTCGCGCAATCTGCATCTGAAATTCCCACCCCGAATTGGGCTGACAACACTTCTCCACCAGTATACAGATACCATTTTCAGGTGCCAACAGTCAATCAGGACCTTCTAGTTCTACCAACAAAATATGTGGATGAATTGAAAAGCCTGCCGGAGTCGGTCATGAGTTCTTCTCATGCGGTTGCTGACGTGAGCAATACTATATTGAAGTTAGTTTTACCTGCCAACATCAGTTACTAATTGGAAGCGTAGTATTTCCTAGGATCTTACACAACAATGGGCATACACTTGTTTGGACACATCGTTTGGGACGTAACGAACGGCCAATTGACTCAAAATTTGAACAATCACGTTGAATCGTTGGTGGACGAAACCAATTTTGGGTTTTCTCAAGAACTCCCAGCTTGTGAAGGTGCGTATGCAGAAGTAGACCTATCAAACCTGTTGGCTTCATTTCTCTTATAGATCGCATCCAATTTGTAGATTGGACATCTATACCTGTGCATCCAACATTTCTCGGTATTGTGGGACGTACCTCTGCTCGCATATTTGTCGGTCATCCGATATGTCGCCAACCTCTTTGGCTCAGCACCTCGATAGATTTTGCTCGCTGCGTCTTCCAAGGTAGTTCCATTCTGAAAGTCGTCCCTTCTGCCCTCCGGCCACTTGCCGGACTCTTCTCTCCGCACCTCCTCCGCATCCGCCGGCACCACAGAGACGCTCGAGCGATATTGGTCCCTGAAATCTTACGCCGTCGCGAGCTCGCCCTCGAAAGTCGGAATTGGAAAGACGAAAAGCCCAATGATATGCTCCAATGGTTCGAAGACGCCTCCCAAGGCGAGGATGCCCGACCCGAGCGGATTGTGGATAGGCAGCTTGGGATGAGTTTTGCGGCGATTCATACCACCGCAAATCATGTTACGAACATAATATACGATCTCGCCGCACGATGGGACGAATACGGCCCGGAGCTACGCGCTGAAGTTGAGGAAGTCCTTGCCGCGAGCGAGGGTATCTGGAAAAAGACGACTCTTACAAAACTCTCGAAGATGGACTCTTTCATGAAAGAGTCACAGCGTCTAAACTCTCCAAGCGTTCGTATGTACCGATATTTTGTTGATGCGTGTCAGATTTCAGACTGTGGCAACCAAGAAGCCCAATTACATCTGACCTGCTCGACCTTTCTCTAGTCTCCTTTTTTCGCAAGCTCCAGATCAGATACACGATTTCGTCTTCCTCTCCTCCCCAAATGCTTCCCAAAGATAGCTACATCGCAGTCGCTGCCGGTCCGATTTCTTCTTCTGAATGCGAATACGCGTCTCCTAGGACTTTTGATGGATTTCGCTTTCATCGTCTGCGCGCCGAGCCTGGAGTATCCGCACACTCGCACCAACTCGTCACGACGGGCCTAGAGAGCATGACGTTTGGTCATGGTAGATACGCGTGTCCCGGCAGGTTCTTTGCGAGTAACGAGAGTAAGATCATCTTAGCGAAGCTCTTACTAAACTATGATATCAGATTCGAGCATCAAAAGCAGGAAAAGGGAGGGAAGATGTCAGGGGAGAGCCAAAGACCGGTAAATTTGGTGTTTGCAGATGCGTGTTATCCAGATCCTGCGGTGAAGGTGCTCTTCAAAAAGAGAAACGCCCGAAGGACGCGACGGTATTTCATTCTGGCAGCGATCTAACAAATTCATTCACGTCTGATAGATAGCACACGTGAGATATTGACGTTGAAGCTTCTACGGGCGGAATACTGGTCCACTACGCATCAGTCTATCTTCGCAGTGCCAAAATGTGTATTCTCGACCCTTACAGAACTGCTCACGATTTCACACTATTCTCAAATAATACTATTCACGGAGAAAGGCACCGAAAGTCCTGAACAGCGTCCTAACCCTATCTTCGGAAGGTAGCCCTGTAGCGACGGAGCCTAGAAATGGTTCATTGGCGCGCCTAGATATCTCCAAGCGAGGTCTCTGCGGGCAGGGCGTTATCCGAGATCTTGACCCAGAAGTCTTGGCATCCAGGACTTCTGGTGCCTACCTACCTTACCTCCGTAGTCATAGCGCCGATTCGTAAAGTACTTAGCATCCATCTTTTGTGTTTTAGCTGCCTGTACGCCAATGTAGCCTGGTCGTTGGTGCGGCCGATTCATGAAGAGTCCAGGATCAAGATTCCTATTTGCCGTCCATGCTAAAGTTCCTGTACTAGGACCAAGCACTGAGTAGAGTAATACGTGCATTAAGAGGTTTCCTGAACGCTTCGCTTCTTTCGTCGTCCTCTTGGATCGTCTCGGGGTATGTTGTACTCCGTACGGCAGGGCCGATGACCTTCGGCCGTAAACACCTTCCCCCGTTTTGTGCGGAGACACAAAGATCATGTGCAAAGTCTAATTGCCTACCTCGCTCTTTCCACTCTACAAATCCTCCAGTTTCTCATACTGTTCCTGCTATTCCTACTCTCAAATCCGAATTTCTTTGACTACCTCTACTCTTTCACTTTAACTATCTCTCTACGTTCTCCTTTACAATCCTGTTGCTTTCTCTCCTCAGCTCACTCACTTCTCAAATCTCCCCGGCTACCAGCATTGTAGCTTCACTAAATCTAGCGCTCATCCAGTAGCCATGGCTTCCTTCTACAATCTCCTACACGCAAAGTTTTTCCCACCTTCAAATCCAGCCGTCTCATTCGCCGGCAAAAGTGTCCTGGTAACGGGTGCCAACTGCGGCTTAGGTTTCGAAGCCGCACTCAAATTCGTAACATTAGGAGCCAAAACCGTGGTGCTAGCCTGCCGGAGCCCAGAAAAAGGAGACGCAGCAGTAGCCGAAATCGAGAAGCGCACGGGGAGAAAGGGAGTACTTCACTCATGGAAGCTAGATATGAACAGCTACGCCAGCGTGCAAGCACTGGCAGCGCGTGTCGTAGCCGAGCTACCTCAAATCGATATCGCCTTGCTCAATGCCGGTGTCATACAGCCGCGTTACCGCGCCTCATCAGAAGGCTGGGAGGAGACTCTTCAGGTCAACGTTCTATCAACTGCATTGCTCGCCATGCTATTACTCCCCATCTTGGAGGAGAATCAGTCAGCCGCCGCTTCGGGAAATGATCCTGCCCATCTCTGTTTCGTTTCTTCAGGCAACTACGAGTTCGCCAGCGTCCAGAAGCAGGCCAAAGAAGCAACAAACCTCATCCAGGAGTTCAGCCAACCGGCCAATTTTGCAGGTGCAGAAGCCCAATACAGTGTATCGAAATTGTTCAGCATGTACGCTGCCAACGAGCTCGCAGGACGACTGGTGGCAGATAAGCAAGGTGAAGGAGCACCAGTCGTCATCAACTCTGTCAACCCCGGCGCAACTGCCACTAGCCTGACACGCAATATCGACAGCCTCGCACTAAAAGTAGTCGCATGGGTTTATCTGCGCCTACTAGGTCGCACGGCAGAACAGGGTAGTCGCTCGCTGGTTAGCGCCTGCGCGCTCGGCCAAGACTCTCATGGTCAATATTGGGAGAATGATCGTCTTCCTACGTAAGCACGACACCCTTTTCTACCGCGTATATGAAGACCAAGCTAAGCGTTATCCGAGTCACAGCCGAAGCGCCATCGTTGAGAGTGTGGAAGGGAAGCAGCTGCAACGTCGCGTTTGGGGAGAGATCATCGATGCACTGAAGAGTCAGAGCTCGACTGTGCAAGGCTTTGCTTAAAAGCCTACCCGTGCCTCTAGAACTGTCGTATTTCTGTGCTGAAGGAGGTGGGACAGTACAATAGCCAAGTCACGCCTGCTGCATGGTTCAAAGCGTTACTGAAATTACTCGTTGAAGTGATGACGACTGATAGAGGTGTACTCACTGCTGGGAAAGAGACAACCTAAGGGTAGAGCAGGCTAGAGGACGGGTGACTGTTGATGAAGCGGACAAGCTGATTTCCAAAAAGCATCAATACTACGCTTCTCTTCGCTGTGCCATTCCTGTGGGCAGCATTATCCAATCATCCATTTTCAACCGGGCCAAGCACAGGCAAAGTGAAAACACGAAACACCATTGGTACTTTTGTCATGAGTCTAGAGTGGCTCAGTCAAGCTTGCTTTGATCTGATGCATATTTACCAGTGGGTGGCTGTAAGATAGTAGAATGGTGCAAGGCTTTTTGATTACTCCATGTGCCCTATCCATATTCCGAATTTCACAAGTAGACTGACATTCTGATCAATGCTTGAATTGACAGATGACACATGTCGTAGAAAGATTATCCAAGGAGCGAACAAAGCACAATGTACATAGAAGGGTAGCTGGTGCCTGCAGGGCAGCGGGCGAGGTCCCACCTTGTCTGCAGCCAATCGGCATCTCACCGCCGAGAATGAGTCTATACTAACTATACTTATTGAAGGTGTTGAGATGCGGCTACTCCCTTTGTCATCCTCCGAGAATCAGCTCCCATCCTCGACATCGCTTCTTTCTTTTCCTTTTCCATCACACCACATCTCGAGCACGTCGTCTGCCTCAACATCCAACATTGCGATCGCTCTGCAGCTTTGATGGGCGCCTGTAGCTATACGAGACCGATATCTAACGGCATCATCAGTTCCATAGCGTCTCGCTAAACAGCCAGATCATGTCCCCTTCTGACTACCGTCTCGTGAACGTCGTTCCTCAGTAGGTCCTGGTCTCTCGGAGGAAAATTCCACGACTGGATCGCTGATTCCTTAAACAGTCTCCTCGACAACGACCGATTCTCGGACCTGAAAATCAAGTGTGAAGACCATCAGATCTCCGCTCACAAGCTTGTGGTTTGCACTCCTTCACGCCATGTGCACTGCAGGCTTCCAAGTAAGTCTCTGCCGAGGGTCCCCTTTTTACGCTGACAATTTGGTATAGGAATCTGAGTCCAGCATCATCGACCTCTCCCATGACAGCAAGCGTATCGTTTACCGCGTGGTCGAGTTCCTCTACCGCGGCGACTACCAAGAACTCGATCACCCGGATTATCAAACGATTGATAAGGACCTCGTCGATAGGATCGGAATGAACCATGCAGTATTCCATGCGGTTATATTTGCTGTTGCGGACAAATATGACATTGCAGCCCTCGGTAATATCGTCAAGAACAAGTTCGAGGAAGTCATCAACAAAAAGGGCTTCGACGACGTCGATCATTTAGGGATCATCAAATATGTCTACAGCACAGCTCCGGAATCCAACCGTGGCCTCCGCGACGTCATTGTCTCTCACACTCAGGCCCGTGGCAACAAGATTCGAACAGACTCCGTACTCAACTCCCGTCTTGAAGAAATTGTGTCTACCACTCCGCAGTTTGGATGGGACCTGATCCAGAGCTCTTTACTATCTGCTTCGATCAAACGATGCTCTGAATGCAAGACAGAGCTCGGCGTCAGAACCAGCTGTTCAGAGTGTATCAAGAAGGAACCAATTCCAGCTAGGAAATCCTCTGATGGCTTCGGCACGTACGGAGACCCCAATCGGTGGTTATTTGGAGGCAACTCCACGGCAAGCCCCAATACTAGTTCTATCACGTCCCAGACCTCTAGAGCAAGCCTGTTCTCCAACGTTAGCTCTCACAATAATGCTTATCCCGCGTCTGGAGGCCTTAATGGGCTGTTCTGTGGAGGCAGCCTCGCCAATCTACCTAACGATTACTTCTAAGGTAGACACAAGAGTGACAATTTTATTTACAGTACACTGCACAGTGTTCCGGCCATCTGTGAATGGCGAGGGATAGGGCAAAAAGGATCGAGTTTGAATCTCACTGCAGGATATCGCAGACGAAATTTCGACCAGAGTTCCTGAAACCACTAGAAATATTGATAGAAACGGTAGATGGCAAATGATCCGTCCGTCAGCATCTCTCTTGTTTCAATGAAACCATCGCAGATAGTGAAAACTCTCCATGGCACCGTAAGTTCGATTAGCCTGACGAACGTCTTAGCAATTGGCTTTAGCATAATGACCCTAGATTTCAAGACGAGACCAAAATACCAAACTGTTGAAAGTCCAGCACGGGTCCCCACCAATCACTGCATCCACTGCGTAACATTCATATGAAATATCTCATACGGCGCTTTGTATGTAGCCGGTTTAGAAGCATGCGGAGGCATTTTGGACGCGCATAGATCTAGATGCCTTTGTCTTGTTAACCTGACTATGATTTATTTGAACTTTCATGAATAGGGTAAGAATCCAGATGTATTCCGTAATTTTTATGGCTATTTGAAAGGCAGAAGAAAAGAATCTGCAGGGACAACTTTGAAGAGCCTCATTCTGATTCCTTGCCTCGGAACAACCATCAACTTCCAACCATCTCTTAGCCGAACCACTCGTAAAGCACAGTGATAGCGATGGTGCACTAAGTAACTGCTTCACTACCAGTGGAACAGTTGGTTTCTAGTAGCTGATGGTTGTCGAGACCCAATATTTTCGTGAATTTCGATGTTTTTATTGATTCAATGAATGAGGGATTACAACATAACCCTTCAAGCCTCTGAAAGCAAGTCTCCTTGGCATTTCTTGGCATTTTTTGGCTGATTTTTGTAGAATTTGCCACCTCGGGTTGCCTACCTCCTGCTAATTTCCTTTAGCTGCTGATTCATCACTGGCTGCTTGGTAACAAGACTCGATCAATGAGCGTGCTTAAATGGCCGCTTACTTGGGTACCTAAGGCAACAGCTCTTTTTGTTGTTTGGACCCACTCATTAGGTAATAAACTCGCTTATATGTGTCATACGGAGGACTCATGTGGACCATGTGAATCCGGCAAATGATCATGGAAGTAGTACCCCTGAGTTCGCCACTTTTCGGTATAAAACCCATAAGAATTCGATAATTGTCTAAATCCGATTTCGGGGCCCTTTTGTTTTATATAAATTGAATCATAACCGCCTTTATACTTTTCTCTTTATGTTATTTAAACACGATCATTATTATAATCATAATTATAATTTATTATTATTAAGATAATTCGATTATTAATTATTTCGTTTCGTAATTTATTTTCGCAATAAATTATAAATTCGATCAATTTATTTGTTAAATGATTATTAAATGAGATTTCGTTATCGTTTTAATGAAACGAGATATAATATTTATCGATCGAAAAACGACGTTATTAAGTTTTTATATTATTAAATAAAATTCAAATTCGTTAAATGAAAAGCTTATAGCATTTATCAAAAAAAATAAAAAAATAAAAATTGAAAATCGATTTAAACGATTTAAACAAATCGTTATTAAAGCATTTATATGTTAAATTATTTATTTTAAAAATTTATAATCATAATAATTAAATTTAAATTTATAAAATGTTTTTTATAAGACGTAATATATAAAATATTATAAAAGATATCAAAAAATGCTCGAACGATAATAAAGAAAAACATAATTGAATGCTTATAAATTATTAAATAATTATTATATTAATTATTAATGTGAAAGAAACGCAATAAAGTTATATAAATAATATAAATTTATTTAAAGATATATGAAACGAATTAAAACGATTTCATGAAATGAATAATAAAAAACGTTTATTATTTATATTATAACGATTTTTCGATTATATTAAAAATAGCGATAAGTTAATTAATAAAATAACGATGATTTTAAAATAATTAAACGACGAAATTTATAATCTTATATTGAATATAAAGTTATCGAACATATATTATGCGATCGTAATTATAAATGTATATTAAAAAAATGAGTATAATATAACGAAGTATATTTTAAATCAAATCGACTTTTTTATTATAATATTAATTTTGAAACAATTTCGTATAATAAAATAAGACATTAAGCGTAAAAATAATTGAAATATCGTTAATATAAAAAAAAATCGTGATAACAAGTAAAATTAAAGAGATCGTTCGAAAAATAATAATTTCGCAAATGTCGAATGCTTTAAATGTGATAAAAAAGGTTATTATAAATCGAATTGTTGTAATTTCAAGAAAAAAGGGAAAGAGGCGAACAAAAACGATATTTTATAATCAAAAAATGATTATAAAATTTTTAATAAATTCACAATTCGTCTTTTTAAATAAAAAGATAAAGTCGTTATTATAGCGAAAAAAAAAATGTGAAAGACATATTTCGTAAAAAACATGTTTGAATAATTATATATCGTAAACATATCACGAAAATTCTCGAATAAATTATCGATTTAAAAATCACACGTTATATAACATTTTAAAAGAATTTATTCGTTAACATAATTTATTATAATGAAATAATGAAATTCGATAATTAAGGCAAATTATTATATAAAAATATAAACGACATTCGTATATAAATCGATCGTTAAATACAAATTTTGAAAAATATATTTTATATATCAAACATAAAAGTCAATTTATTATTTATTATCGCTTTTAATAAACGTGAGTTTTTAATATACTTCGATAATTAAATGATATAAATTATTGATAAAAGAATAAATAATATCGTCGTTTTTGATTATATAAAAAATGATTTTTATAAGTTAATTAATTGCAATTTCGATAAAGCATTTATATCGATTAATTAAATAATTATAATCATTATAAAGATTTTATTTGAACGTAAACACTTTATTTTTATAATATTCGAATTAATACATCAACGAATTAATTATTCGAGAATATATAAATTAAAAAATTTATATTTTTATGCTCATGAAGTAAATCGATTTAAGATTTCAAAAGATTTCGATTACGACGTATATAATGTTACGAAAATAATCAAAATCATTAATAAAAAGTCTCGTATAAAGATTATAATATTAATAACAAAAATATATATCGACTTTTAAAATAAGTTTTTTATCGATAACATTAAAAGAGAATATATATATTTAGTGTTATTTATTAATAAGATAATTGAATAAACGATAATACGATTTATCGCATTTAAAATCGAAATTCATGATTTTTTAATTCACGAAATCAGACATTTATTAATTGAAAATAAAAAGTCGATAATGTGTATTCATATTGATAATGTATTAAAATATAAAATCATCGAAAAGAAATTACGCGATATAAATATTTATATAAAATTTATTTTTATTTACATCGCATATCAAAATGAAATTTCGAAAAAATTCAATAAAATAATAATTATAATAATCAAAGCAATGTTCGTATAATCGAAATTGTTATTATTTTTTTAAATAAAAGCGATAATATACGCGTGTTATATTTATAATAAACTTTTTATTAAAGAAAATAAATCACTTAAAAAATAATGAATAAAAATAATGTTAAATCTTAACAATAAAAGAATATTTGAATGCGTATATAAAGTGTTTTTATTTAAAAAACAACGACGAAATAAGTTACATAACGTGAATTATTTAAAAATGTATATTAAATATTATTCGAAGATTCAATATCGTGTTTATAAATTTGATAAAAATCGATTCGAATGATTTATAAATGTGATTTTCTACGAGTATCGAAAAGACTTAAAATTGTTATTTGAAAATTTATTTTCGAAATTCGATTTCGTGCGTGTAAAAATAATATTTATATTATTTAATAACGACGATATTATTAATGATGTCGTCGAAATAATAAATAAATATATATTTAATAACGACGATGATTAAAAGAACGATAGAATTTCAATTAATAATATTACATCGTCGTCGATAAACGAATAAAATAATGATTTGAGAAAATTTATATCAGAGAAAAACTTTTATTAAATAACTTTTAATTATTATAAAGAAGATTCGCAATCTCGTTTATTAAATAATAATAATGAAAAAACTTTTTTTTTCGCAATTAATAAGATCTCGAAGATTTTAAATATTATTTTAAATAAACGTCGAATAATCGAAATTTCGATTTTTTAAATCGATTTTAATTCGATTTTAAATGTTATTATTATAAATTTAACATTTATTTTCATATTAAAAAATAATATACGACGCTTTATAAAACTTATAATTATATTTATTAAATCGTCGCGTATTTATAAAATGAATAATTATATAAAATTCGATAAAATCTTTAATTTTAAAAATTAAACACATATCGCATAATATATCGAGTTTACGATTTATAAAAAAATAATTAACGAATTTAATACGCTTAAATGAAAATTTATTATTATTAAATAAATCATCGATTTAATAATTAATAATATTTAAAAACTTAATAATTTATTCATCGAGCGTAAGTTTATTAATTGTAAACGAATATTCAAAATTAAATACAATTTTGATAAAATTATCGATTAATATAAAATAAAATTAATTGCTCGAAGATATTTATAAATGAAAAAAATAAATTATATTAAAACGTTCGCATTTATTCTCAAATTTAAATTATTAAAATTATTATTCGTTTTAACAATTTATTTAAACTTATTGATTTATTAATTGAACGTCAATAACGCGTATTTTAATAGCGATTTATATAACGAAATTTATATAATAATATCGTTCGAATATTTAAATGTTATTAATAATAAAGTGTTTCGCTTATTAAAAGAATTATACGACTTTAAATAATTAATTCATATTTGAAATATAAAATTCGAAAAGATCATCATTAAAATGAGATTCAAATTTATATTCTCGAATAAATGTATTTATATTCGAATTATAAATTTAAAATTAATTATCGTCGTTTTTTATGTCGACGATATTTTTATCTTTATTATAATCGAGGTTTTAATAAACATTATTAAAAACGATATTAAAACATTTTTTAAAATGAAAAACTTCGATTTAATCGATAAAATATTCGATATTTAAATACATCGTATCATTATCATCTTAACTTTTAATTAATTATAATACGTTAAAAAGATTTTTCACGAATATAAAATAAAATAATGCATTTCGATCGTTATATTATTCGATAAATATAAAATAATCGAGATTACGCGTTTCGACGAAAAACGCATTAATTAATTAGATTATTAAAAACGCATTGAAAATCTCATATATTTTATGATTAATATATAATTTGATTTAATTTTTGCGATCGATAAATTAAATTAATTTTATTATAATTTTATTATGCGTTATTTAAATACAATTAATCGAATATTTAAATATATCGTCGATATTATTAAATATGATTTACGATTTTATAAAAAAAAACATTTTATCGTTTATTTAAATTCGATTTATAATAACGATAAAGCGAATAGAAAATTCATTTATAAATATATTTTATTATAAAATCAAACGACTTATATTTAAAGTAATAAAAAGTAAAAAAATGTTATTACATTTATTATTGAAATTAAATACGTCGTTTTTATCGAAATTATTAAAATAATAATATGAATTATATAATAATTTTAAGAATTACACTTTCGAATTTTTAAAAACGATTCGATTCGTTTATTCGACGATAATAAAAATAATTTTACTTTCGTTAAAAATTTTAAATATTATTAACGCATTAAACATATCAATATTTAATATTATTACGTACGAAAAATCTTGATTAATAATAAAATTATCATAAATTTCATATTTATAAACGATTAAATCGTAAACATATTTATTAAGTCTTTAATTAAATAATCCTTTAAATAATATAAACGATTAATAAATATATATAATCTTCATTAATCGAAATAAACGAATTTATAAAAAGTGTTAAAATCAGCATAAAGTTATATTATATAAGTGTATTAAATAAGATAATTAAGTGAGAAGAAAGTATATACATAAAAAGAAAACATTTATATAAAAACAAATGCCTCTATTAAGTCACGTTAAGCTCAATCGAATAATGTTAAAAAAATGTGATATTAAAAAAAAGTCAATTTTATTAAAAATGTAAAGTACGCTTATAACATTATTTTTCTCTTTTAAAAAACGATGTCTCAGCGTTATAAAAATCGAAAAAATGTGTTTATAATTTATCTTATTTCTTTTAAACATTTAATTGATAATTATTTTTAATTGAAAAAAGTTAATAATAGCAACGATAACAATATGTCGTGAGAAATTCGTTTATAACATCGTTGATGTTATGACGTTTTATCGTTTTAGGCGTTCAAAAATAACGTGATTTGATAAAAAATTAACGTTATAATCGTCGTTAAAACATTTGAATGTTTAATGTTATTTGATATTTCATATTTCGGGCGGAGAAAGAATCGCAGAAATTAAGCGATATAATTAAATAAGATTTTTCGAACCGAATCGAGCCGCAGACGTTAAATTTTATTTGAAATTTATATGTATTTTAATGATGCCCTAAATAATTTTTCTTCGTGAATTATTATATATGTGATATCGAATAAGATTAATAATAATGATAATGAGATTTTAAAACGACGTTAAAAGATTTTAAAAGATATTCATAATGTAAATAACGAGAATCGCGTGTTCGTTTAAGTCATAAATCAATACGTCGTCGTTATCAACATCGATCGATTTTGTTGTTGAAAAAATGACGTGAAGACGCACGCATAATAATCGAAAGTTATATATAATCGTTATCGCTTATTATAACAACGACGATTGTGAAAAAAAAAAGAAAAAAGTGAAAAAGTGAATAATGAAATCTTTTTATAAATCAGTCGTTAATTCAATCGAATAATGTTTAATCTTTTTATTTTGATTTATTTGAATATTTTTTGTGAAAGTCTTTCATTACATTTTTTGCATTATCGAATTTATTTTCGTTAATGTTGTATTAATTGAGATCTTTATCGACGTTCTTTTATTTAATCTTATATTTAAAACGATTTCATAATCTCTTTAAATTTAATATATCTTCAATTATT
>WOGZ01000222.1:0-57460 GCA_009733775.1 Alectoria sarmentosa
CACCATTGTACCAGCGCCATTAGGAATCGAACCTCAATACCATTAAATACCACCGGCAAACAACAGGATGGGCGGCCCGGATTCGATGTTGCGGTGTGGAAGCAGATTTTCATCTGCTGTCTTGCGAAACGAGCCTATTTCCCCTGCCGTTTGGCACTTCAAAAGATTAGAACAAATGTTGAGTACTGGTCCTTGTTCTACTAGCTTCCCAGCTTTCGAAACGTAAGATTCCCCGTTGCCAAATTATCGAATATGTACAGAGACCGGTCAAGACGCCCGTGGTCCAGATATAGACAAATTCCAACACGCCACTATCATATCACCCTACTCTATACATTGTCCTGCCCTTGGAGCTCTCAACCTCCACCACACCACCAGCATCTTTCCCTCTTCTGCCACGCACATCTTCCTCGACCTCCACCGCATAGAGATCTCGCTCTCCTTCATCCTCTCTTCTTGACCGCCGCGGCTCCACCATTGCTTTAACTTCTCGCGGCCTCTCTGCCTGTAAGGGGAGCTGCTCGTGCATAGGCGCGGGACCGACGCTCTTGGCCGTACTTCCATGTTCGCTCTGGGAAGCGGTTGACGGCCTTCGCTTGCCGTTTGATACTGCAGCTGCATCAGGAGCAGTGCTCTTCGCATGACCGCCATTTTCACTTTTGGATCCCCCACCGTGTTCACTTTTGGGTCCACCATGCTCACTGTGCTGACTCGCTGACGTCTTCCGCCTTGTGGGCGATATCTCTACGATGGTTGCCTCTTTTGCCAATCCTCTGCTTCTCGCCTCCTCTTTCTCGCCGCTCTTGCTCTTCTTCTCCTCATGCCTCCCGCCTGCTGCTCCCACAGCCCCTAGCGCTGCCATTGCCTTCGTCTCCTTGTTTCCCTTGGCCGCTTTACTCGAAAATGACATCTGCCCATTGGACGCCCTGCCTATACCCGACCCCTTCAATACGGATGCGCTCTGTCCAGAGAACGCTTTGGGCTTCTCGAGCTTTGACTGCGCAAGCTGTTTCTTCAATCTTGCAATTTCTTTGTCTTTTTCTGATGAGCCTGACAAGGTCTGGCCTGCCAATTTCCCAGTGTTCTTCTTCTTCTTCTTCGCCCTTTTCCCTTCCTCTCCTCTCTTTCCCTCTCCCTGTTCTTGCTCCTCTTCGTCTTCTTCGGTGGCCTTCTTCCCCGTGGACTTCTTGGCCGTGGCCACTTTCTCGCCTCCACCAGTCAGCTGCTTCTTTACGAGGTTCTCCAGCTGTTGTGGCACGGCGAAAGCTTTGCGCTCGAGGTACGACTCGCCCACGCGCTCGATGAAGTCTTCCATTCTGGCATAGGAATATCTGTAGGTCAGTGATCACAAACGCAATTGGACCCTCGTTGGGGCTGGTCGTGGTCGATCAAGCGCAAGCTTAGAGAGGCGACGGCGCATACACAATGAGGTCGAAGAAGCATGGCCGTTCCGTCTGATGAAAAAGACATGATGGGGAGCAACCGAATGCCTTGATTTGGTGGCATGTCACGAGAACTGCGACGATGTCATTGGCCAGGTCTAGACGCAATTTGGAGCAGATCGATATTCCAAGACAAGCTAGTCCTGATTCATAGCCGCTTAAATTAGCCACTAGCCTTTAGGCTTCTGTTTATTCGCAACGACGAAGGATCATCAACGACAATTGTAAGATAGTATCATGTCTAGACCCCTTTTGAGAAATATGAAATCACAGCTAATCATTCCGGGTGTAAAGAAAAGCCTCGGAATTCAAACTTATTGTGTAAAGAAGCATGAATTAGGTCGCAACGCTGCTCGTTTCCCATGCTGGGAGCGGGTTACGAAATGAGCTCCCTCTGCAGCGTTGATCCAAGTCTCATGATTTAAATCCTCACTTCCAGTGAAGGGTTTCGTCTTTTTGCTCTGGCCTTTCTGGATCAATGTATTGTGCGCACATGATGGTCAGGTAAGAGGGCATCGGAAAAGTCTTGGTATTCACCCTGATCGGACAGGCTCGCGGTGGCATTCCGACGTTGAGAATAGTTCAGGTGTGGAATCGCTAATAAGAAGATCGATGCCTATCATCGTCTTTCAAGTACTGGATTTGTACTTTCAAAGGTACCACCAGACCGCCAGTTGAGTCCTCTCAAACCAGGGTTCATCAGACAATCGCCACTTTAGTCTGTATCACTTTCCCCATCGTATTACCTGCCACAGCTGGCCTTAGGATATCTTATCCTGCGCCTTTGGTTCTCCTCTACATGTGTGGACCAAAATCTCGGCAAGAGGTCTTCTCACCGCCAAAAGATGCTCAAAAGCCACCTTCCCTTCTTGAAGCTGATGTACACGCGGTATACATCTGAGAGTATTCAACTCTACCAACACGGCTAACTTAGCTATCTAGTTGTCGGGACACCAGTAAAGCTAGTTTACGGTTAGGACTGACTACTTCCTGCCTGTGTCGTATCACTGGACAATGGTGTTGTTTTTTGCTGTTCCACAAGAGGAGATACGAGGGCTGCTGCCGGGTACGATAGGAGGCCAATGTTATCATCCCACAATCCCGCGGCATCGAGAACTGCGAGGACGGCGTGGGGAGACAAAGCCCTGCATGAACAGTAACAAACTTGCAGCCGATGCGGCAACGTGGCCATCTCCATGCTTATGCACCTTGGCGCCAAGCCAAATATGCACCCTGCCAGTTCAAGGCGCATGAGCACGGTGATGGCCAATCGATGCGATAGAAGCGTTTGTACATCCTCAAAGCCAAACCACCCCGTCCTGATTGAAGAACTAGAAGATTGCTCCACTGCTTTGTGGCTGTAAACTTGCAAACACGATGAGCGTCAATCGTATCTGGCTGCCGAGCCTCATTGCGAGTTTCGCCATTGTTAATGGTGCCACGCAATCAGCTCGCTTAGCAAGCTAGCGAGCTAAGTGCGTGGCACGACTGCTTCCAAAGACTTGCTTTTGAAGCTTTCGATCAAGATTCCGCTCGACTCCCAATCAGTCAATGTGCATATATCTAGCGTAGATAAATCGGCTACCCGGTCACAAACTCATACGGCAAGCACCAGTCTTCAACCGGCCAGCATTAAGCGCATCACACCATGTTCACAGTAATAGAACAAGACTCGGATCGTCTGGTATGGATCCTTCCCGAAGACATCCCCACAACGGCTGCCTTTCCGCTTGGTCCGCACGGCACGAGCTCGTTTAGCGCAGTGAGGCCTCAGGTCAACAAATGCAGCAGACCCTGGATGAGGAAGCGAGAGTTGGATCAAGTGACGAGGTTGAGTCAAATGGCGAGCGCCCCTATGGCCAGTGCAAGCGGCATCGATGCGCAGGGTCCCTGCTTCGATGGGGTCGAGGTGCTAAAGGAGAAGGAGATCGGAAGTGTGTCAAGAAGGCGAAGGTAGATAGTGTGTTCGACGGGAATAATCGGCAACATGTAGGCGTAATATTTACTAGTGCGCAGATATTGCCATTGTGGGAGCTGGCTTGGCTGGCTTGATGAAATCTGTGGGTGACGCATTCTCGAAACAGCGGCTCTGACGTGTCTCGCAGCTGTGTCTGCACATGAGCAGCTTCCATAGTTTGGAGACAATAGAGGTCGGCCAGAGACTTGGGGGAAAGAAGCCATAATGGCCAGCGAGACGAGCATGTGCGCTGCCCTTTAATACCGTCAAACTCAAGTCGCGTTCACGCAGCATCTTTGGAAGGCGGTCCATATGACTACCAGTATCAGGAGATGGGACCCATGCGCTTCTCTGAGAGTATCCATTACGCGACAACCAATGAGACGCTGCCAGTCAACAACATGAAGCTCACCTTCCAGCTCGCCGATTTTATGAACACGCTGAACAAAGGGCATGCAAGCTTCACGGTCATTTTCATCCCCTGGATCCAGAATTGCCCGAACAGGTTACATCATTTCCACAGAATGAAGAAGCCAAATGGTCTACCGCCAACCATTACTGAGGCAAAGAAAAGCAAAAACTTGATTTCCCAAACCCCGTCGATCCACTTGTAACCAAATTAACAAACACCTACAACGATACAGTCTGCAGTCCAACTCTCATGGCGGCCGCTGCAAAACATGAATTCAAAGCCCAAAGGCATTTCTTGACACGGGCTTGGAGGTGGCGACTGGTTCGGGTTTGTTTACTTTCACAACGTCATCAAATACCCGCTCCATATTACCGATCAAGTAATTTCGGCGTCAGCAGCCGGAGAATGCGGAGGTTACATTTGGAAGGATACCTATGATGCCCTTCTCACCTGCGAAGCGTGGACGCGAATAGTTTTCAGCCGCAAAGTGGAAGACCTTTCATTGATGGGATAGATTTTGTCAAATGTGTACTACACAGTATCTGTCACTTAGCAAGAATCAGGGATTCGATCACCTGCCATGCTCTTTCTATCCAGTCGTAAGTGCCATCACGGCGTCGCATGATCGAGAGAGCGGAGTTCCTGCCCGAGACCAACCAGGTCCGATCTTCATGGAAGAATAGCTTTACTGACGTTGCCTTTCACATTGCGAACTATGACTATGCTATGATTGCTGCGCCGTTCTCCAAGGTCCGAAGTTGGTGGTTTCCCGGACACCTACCTGTGCTGCGTTTCCAGTGATGATGGTCTGTCTGGCTGATTCCGAACAATCCGGGGAACTCTTGCGCCTCGTGCTCGAGAACTAGTCCTGGTGGCCAAAGGCAGGGAGATGAGGAAAAGGTTCATGGCTCGCTGGATAAGTCTCTGATACCGACGACTTTCATAGAACATGAGACTTTGATCATTGCAGAATCGATACACAATGTGTTGTACCGACTTCATGGCCCATGGGGCCTACGTAGATGCTCAAGGGGCCGGTATTTGCCACACCAGTTTATCCCTTCCAACTGAGGCTTGTTTGCTGTGATCTGAGCAATTGAGGTAAAAAGACAAGCCTTTGATTTGTACTTTTCTACACCTTGGCTAACTCGCTCGTTAAAGAGGCCAGTCCGTGTGGGGGTGGGGATAGAATGGGCAAAAGACTTCAATACTCGCACTCGCACCTGAAAAGATTCGGATATTCAAGCCACTCGTATATAATTACATTACGAATAACAAAGACTTCTCATTCGTTCATCAAATTTAATAATAAATTAAGAAAAAACTTATTCGCATATATGTATTTTACAAAATAAAAAATCGTAAAAATATCGAAAATCTCAAAATTTTCTATTAATCAATTAAATGCTTTATAAACGTTATTATATAATATAAATAATACATATAAAATAATAAATAAAATATAAAATTATTCAAATATTATTATCGTCGTTTAATATATTTAAAACTCGATTAAAAATTAAATCTTTTCACATCGCATTTTTAATATTTTATTATTTATATTAAGAAATAAAATTTAAATTATATATTTATGATGTGTGTGTAAAATATATTAAAGAATTTATATGTCTGCAAGACAGATATATGCGATGTTAAGTCACGCTAATAAAAGTTTTAATAGTAAATTTAACGTATTATGACAATATATGTTGCTATTAATATTGTCACGATACGTTAAAACTTTTATTATTAATCGATTTTAATCGCCGCTAGCCGACTTGACATCGCATATATCTGCGAAATAAATATATAAATTTTTTATATATCTTATACACACATTATGAATATATAATTTAAATTTTATTTTTTGATAATTAATAATAACATTTAACTCAGATACCCTTTCGAATCGTTTATATCGTCGTTCAATTCATAATTATTATATATCGACAATCAACTTTTCGACGTTTTCGCTACGCAATTAAATTATTACAATTTACGCATTATATATTATCGTTAATTTTTTTAATATATTATTTGACATTATAACTTTTAATAATTAAATCTTATTTCCCCGCTTTTTAATAAAATAAATTAATTCTTTTATTATTCTCATTTAATACGTGTTTGATAAAATACTCGAAAAACGTTTTAACTTATTATCGTTATAATAAAAAAAGTTAATAATGTCAAAGTTCGCATAATCGTCGAAGTAGAAATAAAAACATCAATTATTATAGCAGATTATTGCGAAAAATTCTGCGAAGAACATCACGAAAAACGTCACGAAGAACGTTATTGTTAACATTAATAATTTTATTAAAACGAGTTTACTCTTTACGATCTCACACTCGATCGTTATGCAAATTTGTAAAAAACATTTTTATTTTAATAACGCTTTATATCTCATCTCTTTGTTCATCTCTTTGCTCGCCTTTTTTCTCACTTTCGTTTTTTCATTCGAATATATTCGTTTCGCGAAGAATATGAAGGTTATAAATCAAAAATAAATGTATAAACACATAAACGATATATGTTTAATATATTTGTTTAGGGATTCAGTCATGAAAATATAACATTGTTTCGTTTTTGTGAGTATATTGTCATAATACGTTAAAACTTTCATCATTAATCGATTTTAACCGCCGTTAATCGATTTGACATCGCATATATCTGCGAAATAAACACATAAATTCTTTATATATCTTATATACACACTATGAATATATGATTTAAATTTTATTTCTTGATAATTTATAATTGATTAACGTTTTAAAAAATTAATTTTTTTAACGATAATCATCTCAATAAATCGACGATTAATGAAATTATTTATAAATTTAAAAAATTATCGAATATAATGTTTCGTAAAAAATAAAGTTATAAAAAAGTTTATATGATATAATTATAATAAAAGATTTTCATAATTATATCGTTTTAAATTTTAATTTAATATATTTAAGAGTCGCAAATCGAATTATTAAAATAATTAATAAATATATTATTAAAGATTTTTGAATATCTTTAATTTAACATTTTAATATCGTTATCAAACTCTTTTAAATTATCAAATTTGAGTTTTTTAAAAAAAAATAATAACATATAAAAATCGTGATCTCGATGTCTTAATTTCAATTAATTTCATAATTTTAAAAAAAAGATATTTGAATATTGTTAAAAGATATATGATAAATATCGTATATAAGTTAATTAAGTGTATAAGAAACACGAAAAAATCGTGTTTTTAAGTTTATTCGCCAAGATAATGCCAAGATACGACTAATCTTAAAACTAACCTTAGGGTTGTTTTTAAAGCTATTTTTAAAGTCGACCTTAGGGCCGATTTTAAGGCTAGTCTTACGTACGTTACGCAGAAAACTGGTTTTCAACATTTCTTTATAGCGTCAAAAGATAACGTATATGATTGTTTTAACACTTTTTTACAGCGATACGTTACGATGCTTTGATATAAAAACTTTTTCCGCTTTGTAATACGAAAAACTCAATAAAAATTTGAAAAATGTCGCTCTGATATAAAAACTTGCTTTTCTTTCTGATACGAGAATTCAATTGAAATTTGAACATTTTTTTATAACGATACGTTACGATATTTTGATATAAGAACTTTTTTCGCTTTATAATACGAAAAGCTTAATAAAAATTTGAGAGATGTCGCTTTAATATAAAAACTTGCTTATATTATAACGTTTTAATAAAGAAACTTATTCTTTTTTATAATATAAGAAATTGTTTTAATATAAAAATTTATTTTTCTTTATGATATAAAAAATTCAATAATAATTTAAGATTTGACGTCTTAATTAAGAGCGTAATTTCTTTTATATAAGAAACTTAATTCGAGTAAAAACTTGTTTTTCTTAATAATATAAAAAGTTATTTTAATGTAAAAACTTGTTTCTCTTTGTGATATGAGAAATTTAATAATAATTTGAAATTTGACGCCCTAATTAAAGACGTGTTTTTATATTATTTTAAGAAACTCTTTAAAACTTAATTCTTTTATTTATAAGAAATTCGATAATTTTGAAACTTTTTTCTCTTTTTATTATAAAGAGCTCAATAAAAAATAAAAATAAATTTCTCTTTTTTATCATAAAAAATTCGTTAAATTCGAAACTTGATATTTATATAAAGAAATTTAAAAAAATACGTTATTCGATAATATAAAATAAAATGTTTTATATAAAGAAACTTAATTCGATATTTTATAATTATATTTGAAAAAAAATGAAATATTCGATAATATAAAACGAAATGCCTTATGCGAAAGAATTTATAACTCGATAATATAAAACGAAATGTTTTATACGAAGAAACTTATAATTCGATAATATAAAACGAAATGCTTTATGCGTAAAAATTTGAAAGAATGAAATGTTTAATAATATGAAACGAAATGCTCGAATAAGATTAAATGTTCGATGATATGAGACGAAATGTTTTATATAAAGAAATTTGAAAGAATGCGATGTTCGATAATATAAGATAAAATACTCTATGTGAAAAAACTTATAACTCGATAATATAAAACGAAATGTCTTGTGCGAAGAAACTTGTGATTCGATGATATAAGACGAAATGCCCTATGCGAAAAAACTTGTAACTCGATGATATGAGACGAAATGTCTTATGCGAAGGAACTTGATTCGATATTTTTTGTATTTAAATTGCGATAACTCAACTCGTCGAAAGTTACGAGTCAAAAAAAAACGAACTATCGCAATATAATAATAATCTATTTTAAATTATTATTAATAAAATATTCATATATGAAAAATGCGAGAATAAATGTTATTTTTTCATCGTTACAAATCGGGCTTATAATTTGTCAAAAAATATATGATAAATATCGTATATGAATTAATTAAGTGTATAAAAAATACGAAAAAATCGTGTTTTTAAGCTTATTCGTTAAGATAATGCCAAGACACGATTGGTTTTAAAATTAATCTTAAAGCTATTTTTAAAGCTGTTTTTAAAATTAATCTTACGTACGTTACGCAAAAGACTGATTTTCAATAAATATATATAAACTCATTTATATAAATTCTTTTTTTTCAATAATTTCATTATTTTATTTTTTTGTTTTATTCTTTTTCGAGATTTTAAATTATATTATAATTATAATATAAACTTTTTATATTTTTATTATCGAAATTAATTAATTTTTTCAAAATCTGAGAATTTTTAATATAGAAAATATTTTCATCATTTAATTTAAATTAAAAGAGATTTTTAATAATTAATTTATCGACAAAAAATTTAATTTTATAATCTTTCAAAAAAACATTATACGTGCTTTTTATAAATGTGCGAATTTTTAATATTTTTAAAATATTCGTGTTGTAAAAAATAACGAGAGAATCGTTTAAATTACGATTATTAATAATAATTATATATGCTTTATAAAATTATAAACACGTTTCGTCGCATTAAAACAAATTTAAATTATTAAAGTTGTGAATTGATGTTTTATAATAATCAAATAAACTTTTATTCGAACGATTATATTAATAATTATTTATATATATAACAAAATTATCACTTAAAAGATAATTTAACGAATTAAAATTATTTTCATTAATGATAATTTATATAAATATCGTTATACATTTCAATTATTATTTGATTTCAAATGTGAAATTGAAATTTAAAATCTCGAAATGCATATTCATTTCGTTATCGATCGAGGAATTAATTTTTTTTAATGATTCTTTTATTATCTTGATGTTTCGCGTAATTATTTTAAATATTTTCGATATTTAATTAATATAAACGATACTCATTTAAATGAGAAATTTGAATTTATATTATTATTAATCATAAAAATCGATGTTAATAATTAAATATTTATTTTCGTTTAAATGATTATTAAAAATAAAAATTTCGAATCGTGAAATTACTTTTTAATGCATTTGAAAATCGTTTTATTAAATTTTTTTATACACTTATATATTTTCATTAACGATCGCGATAAAGATTTTAAATTAATAAAGATTAATAATTGAGAATGTGAGAATATTACTTATTTATATTATTATTATCACATTTATAAAAACACGATCGATAAACGTAAAAGTTATACGTTTCGTAAATAATTTTGAAAAATAATTAAGATTAAAACTTTAAAGAAATTTGATTATTATATAATTAAATTTCGTAAGATTTTTTTAAACGTAATTAATTATCTTATTATAATTAATTCTTTTCTTTAAATAAAAATTTATATTTTTATTAATCGATAAAATTATAATATTAATAATATTATCGAAATCATCAATAAAATTATAATATTAATAATATTATCGAAATCATCAATAAAAAATTTAAAAATAATTAAAATATGAATTTATTTAATTTATTAATAATCATTTAAACGCGAATCTCGATAATGAAATTTAATAAATTATCGATTATTAAAAAGCTTATTTAAAAAGATTACTAATTCACATTTTATTATTATAATCTTTTAATATAAAATCGTAATTTCGCAAAAAATTATCAAACTTTTTTTTCTTTTAAACGTTAAATTCGAATTATTAATTAAAAATCATTAAGATTAACGTGAATTATAAAATTATTTAATAAATATTTCATATATACGTGTTTAAAATCATAATAATTCAAAATATTATATGATTATATATTCGTCTTTTATATATTTATACATAAAAATATTTCGATTTTATTATTATAACATTTTTCATTAATTGTGTATAAAGATTAATATATAAAATTAATTTTTCATTTGCGTATTATAAACATTTAATTTATTCTCGACGAGCTTTATTATTCTTTAATAATACGAATATCTTATAATCATTTTTATATAAAACGCATTCGACGTAATTAAGATCTTAAAAGTAATTATAAATTAAAATTTAATAATTATAAAATGATTATATTTTTATAAAACGAGATAACGAAAAAGCGAGAACGTAATCGTTATAATATATATAATTAAATAAAATATAATCAATTAATATATAAATCGCAACGATATATTATCGCTTATAATTATTATCGTTATTAATTATATATATATAATAAATAAAAATTACATAATAATGATTATATAAAAAAATTGGAATTTTTGCGACCGTCAAGGTTTTTCTGAAATTTTCAATAAAATACATATATGCGGGCAAGCTTTTTTTTAATTTACCGCTAAATTTGGTGAACGAATGGGAAATCTCTGTTATTCGCAATGTAATTATGTATGAATGGCTTGAGTACTCGAGTCTTTTCAGGTGCGGGTGCGAGTATTGAAGTCTTTTGCCTAAAATTTCTTTAAATCGTCCCGCCAAGCATTTTCAAAATGCCATACGCTAAATGCCGACTCATCTTTTGAGTGAGAGAGAAATACCATGTCGACCTCTCCGCAGAGCACTCCGGTCAGGAACGATCGGTTCATCGCAGGCAGACTGCTTCTACAAACAAGCTCCGCACACCTTGGACCTTGAAGTCCAATTGACATACCGCCAACCCTACCTTCCACTCTCGACCATCCCCTGGCGAAAATGACAACCCCCGAACCCCCTCCCCAATCCACTGGATCCAATGGCTCCCTTGACGAGCAATCAGACGGCAGTGCATCGAACGACGACGGCCGACTGCGGCAGAAGAGACCCGCGGCGTCCGACCGACTGCGCGCCCACCTGCGGCAACAAGTCAGGACGGAGCACGCCGACCTCATCATGCTGACCTGCTCCTTCATCTCAGGCCTCGTCGACAGCACTATCTACAACGCCTACGGCACCTTCGTCAGCATGCAGACGGGCAACACCATCTTCGTCGGCCTCGGCCCCTCGACCGCCCACACCACCTCGAAGCCGTACGGCTGGGCCAAGTCCCTGACCTCGATCCTCTGCTTCTGCCTCGGCTGCCTCTTCTTCTCCCGCCTCGCTCGGTATTCGGGCCCGCTGCGGCGCGCCACGCTCGTGACGTCCTTCGCGCTGCAGTCGGTGATTGTGTTCGTCGTGGCGGCGGTGATACAGGCGGGGCTGGTGAATGGGGCGCTGGACACCATCGACCTTGACATCATGTGGAAGGATGAGATACCCATCTCGTTGCTGAGTTTCCAGGCCGCGGGACAGATCATCGGCAGCAGGGCGTTGGGTGTGTCGGAAATCCCAAGTGTGGTCCTCACGTCAATGCTTTGCGACATAGCCTCGGATCCGGACATCGCAGCGCCGTTGAAGAGCAATGCCAAAAGGAACAGGAGGGCGCTCGCCTTCACTTGCATATTAGTTGGGGCCATCATTGGAGGGTATGTTGGTCAGGTGACGGGGAGGATGCAGGTCGATCTTTGGATAGCCGGGGGCATCAAGGTCCTGATTACCACGGCCTGGTTTTTCTGGCCAGAGGAGAGGGTGGAACTCGTATGATAGTGAGTGAGCTCAAGAGAGATCTTACCGTTGGAGATGAATCGTCTCGTTTGTATCGTATATATCCAACGTCGAAGCGTATTCTCGACGAAGCGGAGCGATGCACTTTGGGTCTTGACAAGAGCGCGAGAATGGATCTTTCCGTCTTCTGTCGAGTAATCTCCTTTCCACACATGACCCTGCCTGTCCGACCATCTGCATGTCCACCCCCAAAATCTCCTGCGTCAAAAGCTTTATGCAATCACAGACAAGCACACGTTTTAGCAACGTCGCATGCTACCTTGCAGTCAATGTCAAAAGACTTGCGGGTTCTAGGTAAGATGCCCTATCATCTTGCAATTTGGATGGCTTGAGCAAATCTAACTGAACAGAGAACCTCGGGATTGAGCTAATGCCCTCCGATTCTTTACGCTCAAGGGCAATCATATCAAGCATCCATCTTAGGAAGTGAGCCTATAGTGTCAGGACGAGTGCGCTTTGGGCTCGACAGAAATCGCAAGCAAATTGGGGTGTATGAAGTTCATCGTTGCATATAATTTACGCACGCTCGCCCTTCCGATGCAAAAGCCAGCGCCCTTTCCCGATTTGCCCCCCATCGCTTTGCACATAAGCAGGCTTAGCCCTTCTTTCTTTCCTCGAAAATCACCCTCAGTTCCTCCAATCGGATCGTAAATGCATCTCTGCTCTTATATAGCAAGCGGCTCCCATCCTCCCCAGGCGCAAGTCTGACATCGAAACGTGAGATGAGGAGTGGTACCACTGTTCTCATTTCCATCTTCGCTAGCTCTTTGCCTATGCAGCCGTATGGGCCTAATGAAATTCTGGGTTAGAGACGAGCTCAGAACAGACTGGAGGCAGGTGAGGGGCTGAAAATGTGACAATCTGAACGAGTTTTCTCGCTGTTGAGTTTCGAATTCGAAATGTGTCCAATAGGGAACGACAATCTTTCTGGGTTTGGAAATTTACCGCCCCCGATTGCAAGGTTTCTGACAATTTGCCTGGGGGTATGGTTGTTGGCGACTTACCAAGCGAGAAAGGAGCAAAGCCTCTCCTGTCCAATATGAGCTCCGGTTCAGAGTACCACCTCTCAGGAACAAAGTCATCGGGACGCACAAAGCATTCTTCAGCTAATAAGCTGTGAGCCAGAAACCAGCAACAGCCCAAGATGATGGTACTCACATCGTCCGAGTGCGTAAATAGGCACGTTGAGGTTGACCCCGCCAGGAATGAAAATGCCATCTACGGTGATGCCGTCCGGCGGTGTGGTACGGAATCCTCCGGAAGGCGTCGGTGGATGCAGTCTCAAGGCCTCGTTGATGACGCCGTTGAGGTGTTTGGCGCTCTGCACCATCCTGACGTTGAAGGGCTCGTCCGATAGCATGAGTGGCTCAAGTTCTTCCCGCAGCTTCTGGGTGTGCGTGGGGTATCGGGCAAGGTAATAGAATATATACGTTAGCACAATAGCAACGGTATCACTACCTGCTACTATGAGCAATCGAGCATCTCCATGTAACCATTTAGTGGCTTCGACGTCATTCTTATTACGAGCTGTCTTCAGAAGCCAGGACGTAATATCAGGAACCGTCGTCTTGATATCCCTGCGCTCATCGACCTGCTCATTGCACCAGCGAATGAATCGTCTGAAACATCTTCCCACGATCGGCGCGATCGAGCCGACAGGTACCGCCCAAGGGATTGGTGAGAAAATGCCAAGAAGGATCATGGAGCTTTCCAACCAGTCGATGGCGAAGTGATTTTTCCCAGTCTTGAGCATGTTGAAGCTTTTTCCGAAAGCGAAATCGCCCATGACGTCGAACGACCAGTAGTTGAACCAAGCTGATGCGTTCATCGTGGTGCCGGAGAGGGTTGATATTTTCTCAATCAGCTCGTGGGTGTATCCTGTGACGCGGCCCTCGTAGTCTCGTAATGCTGGGGCTGATTTCAATACCAGATATAGGCTGAGAAGGATGAGGTGCTACCTTTGACGCTGAACCCATGGTCCCAGACTCTTCTCCGCGCCTCGTGTGCTGCAACATCTCGGGTGCTGTGTAGTGATTCCATGGACTGATAGAGAGAGTAGTCGTACCAAGGCGACCTTATGCACGGTGACCGTGGCCCTAAAATAGCAGCAGGCGCACCCGGGGAGATGACTGAAAGCTCATTGGGCCCTGGATATGAATCAATTAGTTCAAACAGCTCTTTTCAGAAGAGCTCATAATCCTCAACAGGCATCAGTTCAGGGTAACAGAAGCCATGAGTATCTTCAGAAATTTTTGAGGCTCGACAATATTAGGACCGAGCCCTGAGAACGCCAAGGTCTTGGACAGGGAGGGCTTTTCTAACGGCGGATCTCAGGCCTTAGCTTAGAGAGAAATTTCGTAAAATCATGATCCCATGTCAAGAGTTGTTTCGACTCAATGATGAAAAGGAAACACCCGGAAAATAAAGAGCTCCAAAGAGACGTAGCGAACCAAAAGGAGTCTTCGGATGTAAATTCAGCTTACCAGTCCTCACAAATCTGCCATACCTCTGATGCGCCTCATGTGATCTGCGAAACGCATCCAACCTCAACCCCGTGAAAAGTTGGTAAAATTTCGAAAGCTTTGCAAGCCTTGGTCCCGGGAAGGCGTTGAGGCGATGAAAGGAGGCTCGGTAGATAAGCATGCTCGTCCATAATGCAGTCAGGTAGGACCCGATGAGCATAAAGGTCAGTTGCATGGCTTGAGCATATTGTACCTGCAATAGCGGGGCGAGAATTAAGGAGGAAGAGAGAAAGCCATAGAAGAGGATCTGAAGGAATTGTAGAGTGTGCTGATGATGTTCACCTCGGACAAAGTACAAGACATGTGAGAGTACACCCACGCTGGCGGCAATGCCGCACGTTACTGAACAGTAGCGATCCATAACTTGCTTGGGGTCGAGGAAGATGGAAGGTGGTCGTCGAGTTATAGGAAGGGTAGGACAGCCTATGATCAGGCGCCCAGGGGGGGTATAATCGTCTTGCGAAGTAGAGCGCCAAAGACAGACTCGTGCAGCGTTGGTTGCACCAGGAAGGATGATAGCAGAGAGCTAGATACGTGGCAATGGTGGCCTTCGCCATCGAGGAACTGATTGGCAAGAAGGAAACCATTGGCGCTAGTCGTGTTGCAATGTCTGGACGCAACTTTTTTAATTTACTTTGGGGATTAGCACGGACTTTGGTTTGGAGTCGTTGATGCAGCTAAAACGGCTATGATCCAGTCCTGCATGGTGGCCCCTCTTTCAAAAAACGGGAAATCGGTAATTCCGCGATCCTGCAATTATGAATTATGTTGAGGCCGAGAAGTCTAGGTATTGAACTTTGGGTAATGAGGGAACAGATAGTCATAGAGCATTCGCATTCTGTGTGCCTCATCACAGCGCTTAATAGGCGAGATCGCCTTTGAGATCCGAGGCTTCGGTCCATGCCAAGTACATGGTAACGGGTTTCCAGTCGAGTTCACACACATGTGCCGCTGACGCAGGGTGGCGAGCGTCGCATGATTCCCATGTCAAGGTAAAACGGTTTCGCGTTCGCCTTTCCGCGGTCTTAGTCTCGGTATCCGATCCAAGATATGCCTGCCACGTCAACTAGCGCAGCGCTTCGTGAATGGAGGAACGAGATATAGACTTTACCAAGCTGGCTTCTTTGCTCCCACCGGAAACAGGCTGGTACGCCGGCTGCCTCTCCGGTGCATGCGTTGTTTGGTCCATCTGGAGTCCCCTGCTTGCCGCCCCCGAGGAGCCATACCACTATGCCTAAAACGTAAGCGTATAGACCTGGCCAGTTCTCAAGATTGTCCTACCGACGCTGCTGTGTGTTCCTTCAATCCTTCGCTTGAATCCGTGAATCTCTTGAAAAATGTACATAGATTGTTGATCAGGATCAGATGACGATAGAGCACATATGCAGAATCCTCGGTCAAACTCTCCCCCCGCGATAGCCAAGATGGTAGATCCAATGGAGAAACCCCCAGTCAGGGCAGATATGACGGTAACCGACACTAGCCAGGAAGACTCTCCCCTTCTTCCTGTGGTCACAGAGGACTCGAAGGTAATCGAAATGAATCTCATCATCTCTTCTGAGCATCACACTCGCAAAGCTCTCATCATCGTCACGTAAAAAAAAGTAAATCAACGGACAGAATGAAGCCTGACGACGAGCAGCAGGGACCCCAGATTCAAATCCACTCGAAGATCCACTCGACCCTATATGATCTTCATACAATATGGCTCGTCACCCGCAACGATCTCAAATCCATCGTCTTTCCAGAGACAATTTTCGGCGTCTGCAGCGCTCTTTCTGGACCGGTTCTCACCTCAAACAACTCACCAGATGCTATCAGTGTCCTCACCCGGGTACCACTAGTACTCCTGTGGACCTGGATCAACGTACTCATCTTCGACCTGGCGAACCAGCGTCTGCCAAACTCCATCATCGAAGACTCTATCAACAAGTCATGGCGTCCAATCCCATCTGGAAGACTCTCTGCATGCCAAGCAAGACGTCTGCTCCTCCTCGTCCTTCCTATCGCCATCTTCGTTACCTTTTACATAGGTGGCATGGAGGAAACCATCGTCATGAACACGCTCGTATACATGTACAATGATCTTGGCGGCGCCGACGAGAACTTCGTGGTCCGTAACCTCATCAACGCAGCAGGCTTTATCTGCTACAGCACCGGAGCCACGCGGGTAGCATGCGGTCACGGTCAATGCTCTCTGAATGACAAGGCGTATCATTGGTTAGCCATTATTGGCGGGATAGTCTTCAGCACCTTGCAGATGCAAGACATGGTTCGTCATGCACAAGAAATGCAAGCAATATACTGATTGTACTGACTGAGATGCTAGGCAGACCAAGAAGGAGATCGAGCGAGAGATAGAGGAACTCTGCCATTGGTGCTTGGTGACTGGACCGCACGATGGACCATTGCTGTGCCAGTCATGTTCTGGTCATTCGCTTGTCCGGCGTTTTGGAAGCTTAACGTCTATGGGTGGATGATGCCAGCATTCATAGGCAGCATGGTCGCGCTCCGGGTATTGATCTTTCGAGACGTCATGTCGGACAAGACGACGTGGTACACTTGGAACTTATGGATCACCTTCCTTTACTTATTGCCTCTGGTCAAGTTACTTGAGCTTCGTCTTCCTCTTTGATGAAGAATGGGTTTGTGGCTTTGTGCTGATGCGCATAGGAAGGATTGCTTTCTGAAAGGGCCGGGCGGGCAGGCTGTAGCTAAGGCAACTTTGGCTGTGATTCAGCGTGCGTTTAGCGTATTCATAATCCTCTCGAATGCTTAGCAGGGAACGTATGTCATGAAAAATTCCACTTTACAACTATCAGTCGGACTGTAAGAATTTGAACGGCGTTAGAATCAAATTCTCATTTCTGATGAAAGATTTCCATTCCAAGGGCATTAAGCTCGCAGTGAGGAAGCGTTTAATTTATGCACAGAAACATATACAGTCAGTTTATGATTGTAGAGTCGAAATTTTGGTCTATGAGGTGGGGTGTGACAGACATTCCCTGCCAAGCATGCGTGAGGATTATGAATACGCCAAGTGCATAAGCTTGGCGTAATACTCGTACCTTGCATAGGTATTTTACGCAACTCTCGACCTCGGTGTTGTAGAAGTTCTTGGCAATACTAGGTGTCTATCTGGCATCCACAATCACACGAGCAAACGAAGCTTCTACCTACATAATTGAGGCCTCAGTAATCAGCAAATCGATAGTCACATAGTGCAAGACTTTTGATAAGAGAAAAGGAAGGTGGTTGATGGCAACAGCACAAGCAGCAAAGGCTGCGGTCCGCCCAACACTGTCACTCTTCTTCGACACTGACTTTCACATCTTGTAAATGCAACTCACCCGAGGAACGAAGATGTCTGCTTCGTAATGTACCATCCCTCACTCCCACTCACTCCATCGCAACATATGCACCATCGGCCAGCGGAATTGGGGCCTGGCTTATTCTTGCTGCTTCTCCTTGATTCGAGCCTCACATCTGCTTAAGATTCGGACCGTCGCTCCTACCTCACTTGACCAAACGACTTCCGCCCATAATTCAGCTCTCAACATGCCTGTACTGCCGGCGGATATGGCGAAACCGCACGCTCCAGCACAAATTTGGAGCTTTCGGGTACCGTCACCACCTCGAATCATCGTCCCGCCTCCTGCTTTGAATTCCTACGGAGTACCAGACCTCCATATCGTTCAGGATGCATTCTATGATTTTGAGTCGAGCGGCTTCAAGAACGCTGAGTTCCTACAAACGGTCACGTATGGCAATTTTATGACGATCAACAGTGAGTCCTTATTGCCTTACCCTCCAGACCTCGCGCTGACATAATACTAGACATGCTTGAGTGGAAGTACGAACAGCGGAGGATGGCTCAGCAAATTTTACCCTTCCTCTACCTCGGACCAATGTCGGCCGCGAAAGACCGGAACTTTCTGCAAGGAGAAGGGATCACAATGGTCATAGCAGTACGCAACACCATGTCGGCCCAAGCAAAGCTCCTTGGATCGAAAGCGGCCCAAGAGCTTGGGATTGATACAAAGATGATCGACGTGGCCGGAAACCAGGAGCTGATCGCAGCCTTCCCTAGGGCAATCGAAGCCATCAATTCACATCTCTCGGCAATGTATCAGCAAGATCAGGTCAGACGCGCAAAGGCAGCAGCTACCGGACAAGCTCATCTACAATCCACGCCTGGCAAGGTCTTGGTATTCTGCGAGAGTGGAAATGAGCGCTCGGCCACACTTGTGACGGCATACATCATGGCTATGTATGCCACGGACTTGATCAAAGCAATCCAGATCGTCCAGGCTCAACGGTTCGCTGTTGCGTTTGACGACTCACTAAGGAACCTCCTTTCGACATACGAGATCATCTTGAAGGCAAAAAGGGACGTCGTGCAGGCGGACAATCGATTTGTTGGTGTACCTGGAGGGACTAAAGATGCAGGCGCCAGCATAGGAAATGACGATGGGGCTGGAAAACGGTCGAAGAGAACTTTTGATGATACTTACGATGATGACATGGAGATAGATGGTGGAAATGTACACCTGGATTATGGAAGATTTGAAATGAGGGATGGCTCTGCTCCATTCCAGGACAGACCACCCTTCTGAGGGTTTATTTCGTGATAGGATCCGGCGTGGAATTGTGATACCCCTGCATAGATGATTCAATGATGTTTCTTGACTGCCCTCGGCAGCGGAGTGAGTGCCCATCAGCTTTCCTCAACCTCAGGCTTGCCAAAACATTAGCAGGCTTTTCATATTGCGTCAAGCCATTTGCAGCGAAAGACTGATGCGGAACAGTATTCCTTTGCCACCCAAGTTTATGTATTTCTTGTGATGCCGAGACTTTTTGCGTGAGTGGCCCCTACATACTTATTCAGCAGATTGAACACGACTCACTCAACCATGATCACACTTGACATGGCTCCTTCCTTTCAACACTCCCAAGACACTGCTTTCATATCAATTCAGAATCCTCATCTGCTCAGGCACGAGATCATTTCATACTGCTTCCTTATGCAAGTTGCCTTTTCTCCATAGCTGGAAGGTGCCAGCGGAATCTTCAAGATGTCGCCAAGAAGACCTCATCTTCGCAATCGAAAGAGAATCAAGGCCCCTAGAAGATTTGAAGATGCAGGTGTTATTACTTCTTCACCCCGCCAAGAGTCATATGAAGAATTGGAAGAAAGTTCTGCACTTGAGGAAGAAATTTACAAGTCACCAAAACCCAAAAAGCCAAAACCAAAACCACGCGCGTATCATGGAGAAGTGATAGAATTTAACCCTGACCTGCCACCTGCTGCGTTTCCCACGCTCGATCATCCCGATTATATTCATAACGGAGGAAATGTTCGCATTGACCTTAAGTCACATTTGTCGCACTTGCAGAGCCAAGAACCCAGGCTGGCGGGTTTTGAGGCAATTAGTCCAAGTTCCTTGGGTCGTGGTTGCCACCGCAAAGAGATCGATCTCACAGGGAATTATCCAAACGTAACATCAACTGCAGCAGACTTCACACGTTGGGGGTCTCAAAATATTAGGCAAGTACCGATTACGGTACAGGAGCAGCCAGGGGCCAGCATGCCCTCGAACATCTACGGCGAGTCTACCGACAACGGGCCACGGAATCCGATATGGGCAAGCAATATGGCGCGTATGGAGGAAGCGGGCAGAATGAGCGACTTGGACAGAAACATTCTGGAAATGGAATCGAGTGACGAGGAAGATGCAGCTGCCAGGCCCACAAAACTCGCCAGGATGACCGGCGTTCCAGAGTTTCCTACTTGGAATGATCTTACGGCCGCACACAAGCTGAACCTTGCAGATGCCATCGCAGAGCTCTACCCAAATCTGGCGCAAGTAATGCATCAGCTACGACTTGGTCTCTCACAGAAAGAGGAGCTAGTCGAACTCATAACTCAACGCCAGGACCGAGAAGCTAGAGAGGAGGCGAATCAGCAAAGACTGCAGGAGAAGACAAAGGACGTCCTCCTACAGGGCAGGTCCTTGTCACAGACGGCGTTCCATCAGATGGTGGAAGAGAATCTTTACGGGACTATCAGCGAGGATGATAGTATTCCGACAAATCTGAGGGAGCTGAAGAAAGCCAGAGCATATCTCAAATACTGTGGGTTCGATCCTGCACTAGCTGATGAAGGTTGGGATGTGCCGTCTAACTCGAACGCTTCAACTGGCACAAAACCAACACCTGCGCAGAACAAGCCCAACGCCAGCCTTTCAAGCACCGCTGCTCTAACTCCACCCAAACCTTCAGATGGACCTTTGTCGCGGCGGCCGGCACTGTTCACTCCTTCTCAAGTATCTCAAGAAGCCTCGTGCCCGCCCGATCCTCGTCTCGAACTGGTGCAACAACACAGTCAAGGAGCGCTTCCCCAACATCGTCCCACTCCTGGCCACGCTCTGATCGCGCTGCACTCTCCTGCGGCAAATGTCCCCGTACAGTCCTATCGAGTCGCTCCAGGCAATCAAGGTGGTGATCTACGTGCCGGTTACCCATACACAGCACGCATACCACAGCCTACCCTCCCAGCATTACCAGCACAACCCAACGCCTGGACAGGTCCAGATCTACGAGCAGTCAACAATCCATTCCTGATGGCACGCGGTGCATCATCAGTCCATCCCACTTCACCAGAAGAGCGTTCTTTGCCTGTAGGTCCATACTCTCTGGCGCCTAAAGGCCTACCTACAGCGCCAAGACTCCCAACCCGCCAAAGCAGTGGAAACCCCAGTGTAGGAGCATCAGCTTCGCAAGAGACTGGTGGCAATTTATACAATGGAGACTCGGCCAACAAGAAGAAACGGAAGAAGGGTGATGCTTGAGCGGGCCTTGAGTGCTGAGTTCCTGTCGGTCAAGCGAGTGCACGATCTACCGATGTGACTGCGATGTGAAAGTTCCACGGTATCGAGAGCAGTCATTGCCTAGATACTAACAGGGAACGAAGCTGCAGCCTCGATTGGCTCAAGAATTGCTGGAATCAAGGACGTGGAAGTGACAGACGGATAATGCTTGCTTGCTGGAGTTTATGATTGGCGGAGATCTAATGCACGATACACACTTGTCCGCTTCGGTGAAAATCACATTTGTCCGTAGAACTTCACAGGATGCCAGACCAATCTACTACTCTTTCCAACTCTAGCTTCCACATCTTCAGGCGTACTTTTGAAGAATTTCGCATTTGTAGCTGTACGAATGCTGAAAACATCGAGACTTGGGATCTCAGGAAGCGGGATTATGTTTCTAGCGCAAACAATTTGCAAACTGGGTCTATAAACTGAGAGCGGAAGATCATGCTTGGTACCGTTGGTACTACATAGTATCAAAATTGAAGGATTCGATTACCTGCAAGCCCACAGCCCTCGGAGGCCATAAATTTTATAGATCGTCCTTCTCTCAAGATCTGTGTCGTACGCGTAAAAGGTCAATTAAGATCGCGTCGCGTCGATCTCTGCTTTTACATCATCATTTGGGGCGTTTCTCCTGTCAGGTACCATTACTCCCAGCCTCGTTGACTACGCGTTTTTATGCATCCAAGCCGTTTCCTCCTCGTTCTCCCTCTATCAATCACGCTCTCTGTAGTGGACGATCAGCCTTTGCGTTCGAAAGACAAAGAGCACAACACATCTCCCGTTCACGGGTGGCGAATCTGATCCAATTGCCTCGTAGAGAATTGTTCTCACTACCCCTGAATCATCTCCCCCAAAGACTGTGAAAGGATACTTATCCTACGAATTCTCTCAGAAAACTACAACGCGATCCATTGCGCGTTCAGACCTATATTCTGGTCGCCCTGTGTCGCCTTATCCCACGATTTCTCAAATACTCGTGAGGGCCCCTACCCTTCCTTCCTCATTCGAGACAATAGCCACCACTTCTCTCGCGAACATGAGCTCCACACCAATGACGCCCGGATCCCCCGACGAACTCGCCTCCCCCGCCTCCAGCCCTCCCTCTTCGCCCCCCTCAGCCGCCGACGATGCTTACGACCCCAAGGCCGAGAAGATGCGCGAGGAAGAAGAGAAATTGCGACAACAAAGTAAACGCGAAGAAAAAGAACGAAAAGAAAGTGAGAGAGAGCGATGGCAGAAAGACGGGCAGGACCCAAGCTACATGAAAGATCTAGATTGGTTCCTGAGTCGAAGTCAAGGCTTCTCGTCAACGGTAATGGATCAATTGAAGCAGGCCCTCGAGGCAAGGAAGGTCGGGACGTCGGCGCAGCCGAAATTGGTGTCAGGTGGCAAAATGAGGGATTACCAGCTTGAGGGGCTGACGTGGCTGACGTGCCTTTATCAAATTGGACTCAACGGCATATTAGCTGACGAAATGGGACTTGGGAAGACAGTACAACTGATTTCGTTCCTGGCTTTTCTACGGGAGAATGGGACGAATGGACCGTTCTTGATACTGGGACCTTTGAGCACGGTGAACAATTGGGTCAAGGAGTTTGGATTCTGGACCCCGGATATCCCTGTCGTGATGTACCATGGAACACCGCAGGTGCGAGGGCAGATAAGACGGCAGCAGCTAAAGGGAGATGCGAAAGGGGTGAAGTTCCCGGTTGTTTGCACAAGTTATGAGATCTGCATGAGGGATAAGAAGTACCTTGCGAACTACCCTTGGAAGTTCATCGTCGTGGTAGGGAGGAGTATAGCCCGACCTGTGTTGTGTTCAGTGCTAATGAACCGCAGGATGAGGGCCATCGCTTGAAAAACTTCAATTGCAAGCTTGTCAAAGAGCTCAAGCAATACCCTTCAGAAGGCCGGCTCATTCTGACCGGAACCCCACTCCAGAACAATTTGACAGAGCTATGGTCCCTACTGAACTTCCTCCTTCCCGAAGCATTCTCCGATCTTGAGCATTTCGAAAGCATGTTCGACTTTTCTGACGTGCAAGACAAAAATGGGCACAAGCAGTTTATGTCGGAAGAACGGCAGAAAAGGACCGTTGCGTCACTCCATGCGATTCTGAAACCATTTCTGCTACGTAGAGTGAAGAACGACGTGGAGACCAATCTGCCAAAGAAGCGAGAATATATCCTATATGCGCCTATGACTCCAGTCCAGAAAGAACTGTACCGCAAAATTAAAGACAATGACATCAGGTCCTACCTTGAAGAGAAAGCCATTGAGAGGATTGGCGAGAAGCTCGAAGATTCGAGAGTCAGTGAAATGAAGGGCAAGAAACGCAAGGCAGGAAGCGGAACATCTACGCCGAACAAAAGCGCCAAATCCTCGAGAGGCTCGACCCCAGCAAGCAGTATTAGATCCGGCCGCAGTAACAGGCGTCAGACCTACGCTGAAGTGAGCGACAGTGAATATTTCAAGCAGATTGAGCAAAGCAGCGAGAGCGAGGAAGTCGACGACGAAGAACAAGAGAAGCGTGACCGAGAGTCGACGCTTGCACAAGCGAGGAAAGAGGTCAGCCAGAAGAAGCTACAGAACCCCGTCATGCAGCTTCGCCTGGCATGCAACAGCCCCCATCACTTTTCCTGGCCTTGGGCACCAGACCATGATCCAGACGAAACTTTGATTACCGACTCCGGCAAAATAGTGATGCTCGACCGCCTGGTTCCTTACTTATTTGCCAATGGGCACAAGGTCATCCTTTTCTCCCAATTCTCGAAACAGCTCGACATTCTCGAGGAATGGGCCACGACGCTACGTGGTTGGCCTGTCTGCCGGATCGATGGAGCTGTCAAAGCTGAAGATCGTGCCGATCAGATCGAAGCCTTCAACACCGAGCCTGATCATAAACTCTTTCTTCTCAGCACGCGTGCGGGAGGGCAAGGCATCAACCTGACGTCAGCGGATACGGTCATTCTTTTTGATAGTGATTGGAATCCGCAACAGGACTTGCAAGCACAGGACAGGGCCCATCGCATCGGGCAGACCAGGCCGGTCATCATCTATCGCCTCGCCACCAAAGGGACCGTTGAGCAAACTCTGTTGGAAAAGGCAGACGGCAAGCGACGCCTTGAAAAGCTGGTGATCCAGAAGGACAAGTTCAGGAGCATACTTGACCGTAGGCCTAACAGAAAGGGAGAAGACGAATACACGGAATTGCAGCAGATCCTAGCCAATGAGGACTTTGAAAATTACGATCCAGGCGAGGGGGCGGACATATTGAGTGATGCGGACTTGAAACTGTTGACTGACAGGAGTGAGGCAGCGTATGTGAGAGCGGAGAAGGGCGAAGGCAGTGGAGACAAGTTTAGGACCATTGAAACCAAGGCGGACGGGCAGGATATACTGGGTAGCATGGGGAAGTGAGAAGGCGTCATGGTTTCATCATTTCATGGGATCGTTTGATAATTGGATAATGATGATGGGAAGCGTCGTGATTTCATACTCGAAAGTAGCATGAGAGGAAGCTTGTACTCTACCGTATGAATAGAATACCTTACCTTGTGAATAGAATACCTAGCGTATCCTCCAAAATCGGTGGCCTGATCTTCACCATAAGTACCTTACCATACTCTACTCACTCCCAACATGCTAAAGTAAGCTGCATCATGCTCATCATGCTACTCTCTATGAGTGGCGAACTTTTAGCACTAGATCTAATAAAGCTAGTCCCTCGGGCTGAGTTGCTTCCCTTGTTTCCCCACACATTATTGCTCGTAGAGCAGGCAGAAGCGGGGCGCCGTTCCTTTAGCCCCTATCTACGGTCGACCTGATGTGTGAAAGTGTGCAAGGTTACTTTAAGGTGTTAAGAAAACCCAACGCTTGGGCCAATGAAGCGAAGTGGTCGAATGAACAACTCATCCCACCCCTCGCCCATCCACCGCTCATTCCTCTCCGCCAAACAATCCAATCACACTCTATTGATGAATACAACCCGCATCAGATGACGTCCGCACTCTGCACTTCCATATTCTGATCGCCCAAGATAAAACAAGAGAATCGAGATTCGCCCCTCATCCACAGAAGAGGAATAGAGAAAAAGAGAAAAAGAGATCCCACACTACTTTACCTGCAAAAAGCAATCAAGCTTTGTACGTAAATTACCCTTCTACCATCCACGCCCCTCCTTCTTGGCGTCTCATCCTTCTCCTCACTCTCCTCTTCTCGCCCTTGCGCCACAATAAACCGACAATAGTCGACAAACATGGCGGAGACTGCTCTCGCTCTCGGCCTAAAAAGTACATATCTTCCCCTTCCATTCATCGTGACCCCAATGTACCTCATTTAGGAGCTTTGTGGCTCTCTTGTGTAACGTTCAAAATGACCGACTTTGCTGAACTTGCCATGGAAGGTGTGCCTCTAGTCACCGAACACTACGACAAAGTCTACGATCCTCTCAAAGATAAGACCAAACAGGGTATACAAAAGGTCAAGAAAATGCGTGAGAAGAGACGTACTCAAGGTGGCGGCTACGAATCCGAGACCGACGAAGAAATCGAGTATGACGCACCACCACGACGTAATTTCACAGAGCCCACTCGTAGGAGGAGTCCTCGCGATGATGACCGACGCCGCTCTCGTCGTGATTATGATGATGTGGTAGAGGAGAGATACGTCTACAAGGGTCCGAACAAAGATCGTGCAAAGTCCATGGGCAGAAATGGCTGGAATGGCGGACGTGGTGATGGACGAAAAGGTAAGTCCACAATATCTTTCACTGGCGCTAAATGCGATGCTCACCTCGTTTCAGGAAGTCGCCGTGATTACTCCGACTCCGAATCTTCCGTCTCTCCTCGACCCCGCGAACGCCGTAAATCCCTTGGGGAAAAGGCACTTCTTGCACTTGGTCTGGGAGGAGCTGCAGGTGCAGCGGCAGGCAGCAATCGCGACAAGAGACGTTCTCGCTCTCGAAGGAGGCGCTCACCCTCCACTTCGTCGTCTAGCAGTGATGATGGATACTATCGTCGACGGGTCAATCGCAACCGCGGCCCATCCGGGGACTATGATGACGACCGCACACCAGCACGGTACAAACCGGCCGGCTACCTTCAGAACGGAGACCGAGAAGGTGGTAGCGAACGTGGTGGTGGGCAACAGGTTGCTCGCCGAGATAATCGAAGCGAGGTTGGATCACGCAAAGGAGGTGAGAGCAAGAAAGACAACAGCTCCTCGGAATCATCAGATGTTTGCTCCTCCTCCGAAGATGACCGCCGTACCAAGAAAATGAAAGGCAAGGAATACCTGACCGCCGGCCTTGCCGCTGTGGCCACCATCCACGCCGCTCACAGCGTCTATGCATCTATGGAAGCCCGTGACAAGCGCCACATGGAAGTCGCCAAAGGAGAGCTCTCGCCTGAAGAGGCACGCAAAAAGAAGAATAAGGCCAGAATCCAAGACGCGGCTGCTATCGGTATTGCAGCTCTGGGTATCAAAGGAGCGTACTCGGAGTGGCAGGAAGTCCAGGAGAATCGTCACGAGCTCGCAGAACAGATGGAGGAGAGGAAGAAGAGACACGAGAAGAGGGTGAAGAGACTGGAGAAGCAATCGAACGGGGGTTCTGGTGGTGGTCGGAGTCGCTCTGAAGCGCCAAGTAGGAGGAGAGATCGGAGCTAGAATGGTGAACATACGGTGCTGCTCCGTACAAAGCAGCAGTACCGCTAACGCTCATGAAGGGGCACTTGAATCCCCCGCACACTTTCCACGATGATGACGGCCTCAGCGATGAATGACAAGCGAAAGGATCTTCGAGATCGAACGGTCCACAAGTCCCTGAGCTCTCAGCACTCTTTAGGAACAGGGCCACACACATTCCTCGCTTGACGAATTTCCTATGTCCCTCTCATGCATTTGCGAAGGCAGCCTGCTAGCATGGCGTTCTGACTCACATGCATGTTCTAGACAAGATAAAACACAGCAGGACTGCATAGCGAGCTTTTTCCAAGAAGGTTCTCTTCTTCATGTACTCATGCATGCATGCCATTAGATAACCAGGTATTGAATGAACGAGAAGTCAAAAATAGCCCTGTTCTTGGAGCAATTCAGCAAAAGTCTCCACTGACAAGTGTTGTGCGTTTGTTTCCTCCACAATGGTACCAGCCGCAACAGCCACGCCCAAAAATTGCCTCGACTCATTGTACCTCTATGTTCTTTGACCAAGAGGGTCGGTTTGACGACCAACACCAAAGATAGCTGAAGAAAGGGTTGAGTCAGGGCATCATCCGAAGAGCAGGATCTCTGTCATGTTCAGTCTACGCATTTATCCTGGAAGGGGGGCGAATGGAAGCCAGTACTACGTACTTGAGATAAGAAATCAAGCTTCTCAAGGACGATTTCGTGGCTAACGGAGCCGAGACCGACAAGTTGTAGGGTGCTCAAATCTTCTCAGTGTTGTCCCCAATTCGGTGGTCTCGAGAAATTCTCTAATCAGAGGGTTTAGCCGACTCAATGTCTTCTTTTCTTTTACGTCCAAACAAATCTCTTTGCTCCAGTCTCGTTGAAGGTCCTGCAATTGAGTGCCGCTCTGTCTCGACGATTGCACATTCGAATTCTAAAGAAGCACTTGACATTTACGGAAGTAGGCATAGGATATCTGACATTCAAATAGCATAGCCATCATGGTCGGCTTAACAGGAATGGCTCTCCACATCCTCACCATCTTTCAAGACGCCTCCGTCGGCCTCATCAACCTAACATTCACACCACATCTCTCATTCGACTTTGCCCATGTCAACTCCATGGTCCGCATCGCCGTCGCCCTCAATGACAACAAGAACGGTCCTACCCAAGCCGATGGTCGAGCCCCCTCACTCGTTGCCTTCAACGAGAAAGAATGGTACATCGGCGCCTCGGACTGGATCGCTAAGAATCATGTGAAGAGTGGGAGCTATCTGGATATAGTGGTGCATCAGGAGGACTATGGCTCGGGGGAGGAGCCGACTTATTTGCAAGTGCTAGGCAAGGATGATGCGGTCTGCATTGCGTATATTGGGCAGACGTGGCCGGATGGCCAGCAGAGAGGATGGTTGGGGGATGTGGGGAGGGGATGTGGGAAGAGGTGGTTTTACAGCAATGTTGAAGTTGGGGAGGAGATGTATAAGCCTGGTGAGTGTCATGGAGACGGAGAACAGGGGCTGCGCTATGCATACCTTCAACGGGAATGGAAAGAAAATGAACTGATACCCTGACGGACTGTACCTGGCTCGATCGTGACCACGCCAGAGACGGCACCGACGCTATCGAAAACATCGAGGCAGCTGCAATGCAGATCCATATGCAGGTACGGTCCCCTTGCCCATCTCCTCAAAAGCCCCAGCTGTCCATGCATTACCTCATCTCTTCGGCCATAGGATTTCGCAAACCTCACCGATCCCTATCCCACGGATCCCTCCTACTATTGCACCTCTCCCGCCCTCCTCTTCGTCCGCGACTTCGACTACGCATTTAAGCTCGCATGGTCCGAAGACACAGTCCCGACACGCTCCCGCATTGCATTCTGGAAAGACGACGGCTTCAAGTTCAAACGCCAAGTATACCCCCACCGCCGTCCTCAATCCTCCAAACGATCCCCGGCCCTGCGCAGGAAGCTAGTCTCCAGCACGCAGGAGAAGCATAGCGCAAAGGCACTTTGCGAAAGCGACACGAGTCACGGACCGGATTTTGTGAGTCATTCAGAAGGCTTGTTTTGCGATATGGGAGCCAAGAGGGTGTGGCCTGTTTGTAAAACGACGGAGGTGGAGGTGGGGTGTTATCACTGGGGGACGCATAGTTTGGTTACAGAGAGGGAGGGGAGAGTGGAGAGGGGGTACGCAGATGTTGAAGAATGGGTGTGAGTGAGTTGGATGGGTGATTTGGCAGGGACGTCGGCGAGCTTTCAGAGAAAAGTGGCATTTCAAGGCGCCGAAGATGTTTTGATTTCTCATCAACTTTGGTTTCAGAAGACGGTTGAAATTGTTGCTTAGTTATGTAATTAAGACACTCAGTCAGTCCAACAGCATGTGCTCTTCTTGAACTCTTGAAGGTGTGGAGACGCTCAGACAGTGCCTCGAGTGCTGCCAACCTTCCTAATATACTTTAGGGAGTTGACGCTCAGGGTGTGGTCATACCAACGCTTCAGACCCAAAGAGGCTACTCTCTCTTAAGTCGCAGTACTTTTATTCATCGCGTTTTTGCATGATGAATTATGTAAGTCTTACAAGAGGAATTCCTTCCTTCTCCCTCGCCCGTCTTTCCTTTATAATGAGATTGGCAAGCCGAGCTTTGATGAGATGCCCGTCGTCTCTGTTCCAGGAAGCATTACTCATGTAAAAGGCCAACCGCCGGCGAAGCGCTCGATGTTGTCTCACAATCTAGTGCAAGAGGACCACAGCTTGTCTCAAGGACAGCCCCCACGCAGGCCTTATAGAAGTGCAGTCACTGCATTGAATAGACTTGAACCCTCTTGACCAGGCCTTTTCGAATCGCTGCCATGGCAGAAGCGTTCGCCATCATCGGCGTCGTTCAAGCTGCGTTATCCCTCGTCAGCTATGGTGGGAAAATAGCCAAGCGTATGGACGAGTTCAATCATAACGTCAAAGGCCTGCCAGAGAGCTTCGTAAAGATCCACGATCGTCTACCCCTACTGCTGAACATTGTCGAGGATCTACAGAAAGAAGCGAGCCTCAGTAAACTGAATGCAAACACAGTACCCCTCCTCGTACCAGTATTGGAAGGCCTTCGTAAGGAGATAGTGAGCTTCGATGAGACCCTTTTGAAAGCTTTGCCCTCACCGCACGCCTCGAACAGAGAGAAGATTGTTAAAGCCATCAGAGGTGTTGGCATCCAGAAGAAGATTGACGAATTTCGTTCAAGAATCCAGGACTACCTCAATACACTGGCAGCTTTCCACCAGACACACCATGCCGAATCTCTCCGGGAATTGATGGCTATGGTCGAAGGTCGACTCGAACGACCTGTGGAACCACCCCCCTATGGGGCGTTGGTACCGTCTGTGCCAAAGCCTAAGCTAAATCCGGTCTGGATGGTCAAATATGATCTCGAAGAAGATTTTGTCGGTCGCCATGGAATCATGAGTACAATCGAAAAGCAGTTGACCGAGGGTAACCATCGAGCGGCGCTTGCTGGCATAGGTGGGGTGGGGAAGTCTCGTATAGCGATCCAATACTCGTACCGACACCATCAGCTGCATCCCGACAGCCATATTTTCTGGGTGCATGGAGGCAGCAGATCACGATTTGAGACCGACTATCGCAAGATTGCCAGACTACTCGACCTGCCCGGTCGTGAAGATCCTGACGTGGAGATTCTTAGGCTGGTCACAGAATGGCTAAGTGACGAAGCAAATGGGCCGTGGCTGATGATTCTAGATAATGCTGACGACCGTGATCTCTGGCTAGGACCTCCAAAGAACACCGCCCAGACTAGGAGTGCATTCATGCCCCTCATACAGCATCTGCCTCGAAGCATCGCAAGGGGTCTGCTGGTCACTACAAGAGATCGCCAGCTAGGTTATCAGCTCCTCGAAAGGAAACAACAACCATTGCCAATATCCAGGCTCGAGCCGAAGGACGCACAATCTCTGCTTTCAGCCAAGCTCTCAGACCAGCAGCTGAACCCGGAAGACATCGAGAAGCTTGCCGGCGAGCTGGAGTACCTTCCCCTTACCATTACGCAGGCTGCCGCATACCTTGAGCAAACTGAGATCTCAGCGTCAGAGTATCTCGAGATCTTCCGAGCAGGCCAATCGGATATACCGAATCTGCTAGAAGAAAGTATCTATGACCCAAGCCGAGACCACGAAAGTTCCAACTCCGTCTTCCAAACCTGGCGGCTTTCTTTCGAGCAGCTGACAATGCAAAGTCCCAAAGCAGCCGCGATGCTGTCCCTTATGGCCGTCCTCGATCGGCAAGCGATACCCTCTGAGCTCGTACAGGCGCCTGGGGGGAATACATTAGATCAAAAGGCCGCAATCGCCAAGCTAAAGGCGTTCTCATTGATTCAAGAAGAAAGCTCCTCCAGTAAATACAGCCTTCATCGGCTAGTACAGCTTTCTACGCAAAGATGGCTGGCCGATCACGACAAACTTTCACACTGGCAGAAGACTGCCATAAGCGCCGTGGCACGAGAGTGTCCCGAGGATGTGACCTTCGATCAATGGGCCTTGATCCAAGACCTGAGCTCGCATGTTCAGATTGTGCTTGCCCACAATTTTTGCGAACCAACTCCACTGGTCGACAGAGCGCGTATACTGCATTGCCTCGGACATTACACGATGGAACAAGGCCAAACGAGCGCAGCATTGCAAATGCTACTGGAGTCTCACCAACTACGAGAGAAACAGCTCGGCAGCGAAGATGAACTCACATTAGGAACCTTAGGACTGATTGGTCTAGCGCACAGCAAACTATCTCATTTGAAATCCGCACGTCAAGTACTCCAACTATTCCATGACTCAGCAAACCGTGTCTTAGGACCTCGCCACCGACTAACCCTGAAGGGCAAGTCACGACTTGCAGTATGCTATGACAAGGAAGGAAAGCTGAGGGAAGGGAAAGAACTTTCTCTCCAGGCATTGCAACTAGCACAGGAGGAATTTGGTCCGGACAGCGAAGACACCGTCAGAGTATTGACAAATCTAGTATACTGCTGCAACAGACTAGGCCAATGGAGAGAAGCGGAAGACGTAGGCCTCCGAGTCCTCAAGCAAAGAATGGAACAACGAGGCCCCGACCACCCCGACACACTGACAATAATGGGCTCTCTGGCATGGACCTACCGCGCACAATCTCGCTTCCAAGAAGCTGAAGTGCTCGATCGCAAAGCGCTATCCCGCCGACTTGAGATCCTAGGACCTGACCATCCAAAAACACAACTTGCAATGGGGAACCTTGCTGAAAGCTGCGGCCTCGTAGGTGATTGGAAACGGGCGAGAGAGCTGCAGCGAGGGGTTGTGGAGGCGAAGCAACGGACGTTTGGTGCGCAGCATGGTAACACCAGGCGCGCGAAAAAGTACTTGAGGCTTTTGGAGGCTGTGTTGAGGGATGAGAGGAATGAGCTGGCTGCCGTTCAGTGGTTGACGAAAGGCGGCGGGAGAGGGTGGACCGGCATTTCTCGAGTTGGAGGTAATCACAATTACAGCACTAACCCGATTAGTCCCAGCAACCACGACTCGGTCATGCAAAGCAGAAATGGCTCCACGGCATCTATGCCTCACTTCTCAAGCAATGAATGGACGATACCTTTCACGTCACTAACCGCTCAGAGACATTCTCCTACTCCCACTTTATCCAACACCGACCTCCAAGCTGCCCGCAACGAAGTCACCCGCACATTGCAAGCAATGAGAGAAGCTCAAGCGCAGTCAGCGCGCCTGAACCGAGATTTAGCGCAACACATCCAAGATTTCGCTCGTGGCAACAGTACGGTAAGCTCCGCAGAGTTCGACTTCCTACGGTACGATCACAAAGACCATGTATACGCCCGGTTGAGAAAAGCTCAAACGGAGCATGAAAGGGCGAAGGAGCATGTCAGAAGTCTTGAAATGATTGGGAACGATGAAACTGAAGGTGCGAAGCGTGATGGGTAGTCAGGTTCATCAACACTGTGAGTAGCAATGCGACGTAACAGCGTGGACAGCATCGCTACCCTTGTCGAGCCTGGACCTTCGGAACTCCCTCTTCAAATTCTCCCGTCTTCAAAGACCCGTATTCCCCAAGCCACACCATCCGTGCTTACCTGGACCCAACATCTCTTGGCTCGATTTGCAGGTGACAGTGGACCTCATTGAGCGCCTTCGTGACTCAAGCGTATTTTGTCAGTACTCAACATCACTTATTATTCTTGGTGAGATTACCCTCCAACAGACGCTCCAAGCCGTCTCCAGATAATTTCTTTTGCGCGGCGACGGAGACTGTCACCGGAGGAAGATGTGGTGCAAACATCGCTCGGCTGTTTTTTAACTAGATGCAAGAAGCGATCTTTCGCAAAGGTGGCTCTTTCGAGGTCAATGCAGGCCATTTTGGTGGTGATGCGTCTCAAGGAGCGTCTCAAGGAGAGGTGGCCTCAGGCGAAGCTCTGGGGGAAAGCTGCTGTAGCTGGTGTTCTGTAGCTGTCAGCGTGGGCTGATGAGATTACAATGAGACGTGCCTGGCTACTTTGCCTGCTTTCAGGGTGTTCCTGGTCTTGTACAGCGGTCTGATACGACCACCTGAGCCACGGAAAAGGCAAATTCGCGGCATGATGATATTGGAGTGACAGGTGGTCTTGTGACAGGAGGTCTTGTGATGGGATGATGATTGTCGCTGTCTCAGGTAAGGTGAGGAGTCGAACCATGAAATACTGAGGGTGTACATACGTGTAGTACAAATGAATGATTGAAGCTGGCAAGTAAAAGTTCGGTTTGGTTCAGAGGTGTATGCAGTGAAACGAGGTGGAGCTCTAGGAAAGGTAGAGAGCTTTCTTTCAAATTCACCTATTCGAACCAAATGCACCATTCATCACCTCTTCACCACTAAATATTGATCAATCAACCTCAAAACCTCCTGCGCATCCCCTCACCTAGCCTGATACCAACCGCCTCCATGTTCATAATTATGCAACCACCTTCAACAGGTTAAGATCCCCAGCTTGAACCCTGACACCTCCACTCCTCGCCGCCCAGAAACCCACCCCGTGCCTCACAACGCTCAAAGCATCAATGCCTTTGTCATTCGTAGTAGGATTGGGATCCAGCTCCGCCCAACCGCTGCACAAACGCACGTCCAAAAACCAAGAAGTTCGGCCCAGAAAGCTCCACCGGCTGTCTGCAAAGTCCCTTTGGTTGCGGCTGCCATCTGGATCCATTCCCTTGTCATGAGTACAGGGTCTGATACTCGATTCAGGTATTGATCTCTTTGCAAAAGCGACCAATCGACTCCAAAAGAACGGTTTTTTTTTCCCTGGTTGAAGGATCGCACTGTTCAAGTCCCAGGATGAACGGTGGGGCTTGGGATGCTGGGTGCTGATATCCTGATGGCCGACGATTCGGACAACATCAGAGCCATCCCCTCAACTAAACTCGGTGCATCAGACCCTTGGCTTGAAGTCTCCCCACGTACTGACAATGAGCGAACAGTTCTCCGACTGAAGAAAAGGTGATGCTCACCGCACGCTGCGGCATGGTCTGATCTTCGACTCTATTCTTTTCTTGAACGGCTTCAACTTTCGCCAGTCGAGAATGCGAACTGATGATCTAACCCAAATGCCAAAGGGGCCTCATGGCACTCGAACAAAGTCTTTTTACGCAAAGGAGCTAGTTTCGGAGCACGTCTTGCGTAGGGGGAAGAAGGAAGCCTCGGCTCTTGAGGTCTCGCCCGGCCCTAGTGAGGCATCTACTTCTGAGGCCGTTCATGGCCCAAAGGAGAACATTGCTCCTTGAGCCTTCCCCGATGGAAAACGCAGGCGGCGAGGGAGAAATCGACGGCCGCGTGAACCCACAAAGGATGGTTCCAGAATTTCTCATCGGCCATCTGAGTCTCTGCATGGGACGGACTTTTGAGAAGAAAGGCGGGTGCTCGGGGATGTTGCTTTGTGACTGTAATTGGAGGGACGTCTAGCTAGATGGGAGACTCATTGCCTGTGCATGGTATTGCTGCTTTTGCTTCTGTCATCAACGACTGGCTACAACACGACGATCCTCATTTTCTGACTTTCCGAGGTACTGCCTTGCTGTCATCACAGATCCAACATTGGAATACGAAGACTCAGCTCCTCAGGATGAGCACGTTCAATGTCATTGTTTTCGATTTAGATAGGCAATCATCATCGAGCCGAGTATGTCTCAACGCTGCTGTTCATCGTCAAGTTTGGGGATGTCGAACGCGAGAGAGAGCGGCCAGGACAAGCCGATGAGCATGTTGGACTATCATGCTAGATCCAACCCAAATTGAATGACCTGAAAACCGCAGTCTGGGATTACCATGGCACCATGGAAAATAAGGGTGGCATCTTGATGATAAGACAGCGCAATAATGTCTAAATGCAGAAACGCGGAAAACGACAAACGTGAGACAAGCGAACGTCCAGCTGTGAAGCCAATCAGATCCCTCACCATCACACGACCAAGTATCCCATCTCCAATGAATCAGGACCTCCTTTCCCAGCGCAAATTATCGATCATCATAGACCACGCCATTGCCCCTAGTAGCACTTTTCTCATACTGACCTTGATTGCTTGTTCTGGTACCTATACTTCCCTGTCTGCGGCTGCTTCTTCTTGGGAGTCAAGTTTGGAGCAGCATTCTTGTGCGCTGCCATGTTGGCCTACACCACCAAGTCAGGTCGACCTTCGAACCTTGCCTTCTCTAACCCAGCTATTGAAGCTCGCCTTTTGCTCAGCTACAGCTTCTTCGTAAGACTTGCCGCTGAAGATCTGTGTTGCGAAGCGAAAAGCACCGGCTGGTAAGCGAAAGTAGCAAGGCGGAAGGCGCAATCCAAGAGAAACAATGTCAGAGGGTGTTGGGGGTGCTGACAGAGGTCCTGACAGAGGTCCAAACAGAGATGCTAACAGAGACTTAGCGGATGCTCTTGGCAGATCTCGAAGTTCCTCTTTCCGACTGGCCGCGAATGGGTATGGCTGTTGAAAGAACATTGCCTTTAACCTGAGTTGAGCCATTCTTGCTGCCACGAGATTCTGTGCCTCGTCCATCTGCTTTCTCAACTTTTTTCGCTCGAGGATAATAATCGCTCTAGCAGCAGCAGCGATGAACCGCGCATGTCGTGGCTTTGACCATTCCTCATACTCAAGCCAGAGTCCGGCCCAGAATGTACCTTTGGTACTATTGGTGAGGCTTTGGACGTGGGCTTTCTGCTGTGTGTCGTCGAGCGCTTCGAACCACAGGCGCCATTCTGCGGACCTGGAGGCTGCGACAGATGCCTCCCACCTTTGTTGTATAGCAGCCGGAAGACACGTTTCTTCCAAGGCTCGGAAAGGTAATAGACGATATGTTTTTTTTATGCCAGGCTCGAGTCGACTCTTAGTCGTGGTGACCCTGAATTCGGGTACAAAGATGGCTTGCTCGATATTTTCCGTTCCTTCACGATCAATTGGAATGGGGCTCCTAGGTCGATCAAGAACGAAGGCTGCTGCTCTCGCATTAGCATGCCATGGACGCTATAGAACTTCTGCTTTACAGGGCTCTTACGCTGTTGCATCCACATGAATGCACCTACCGGCATCTCCAAGGCCAACTCTGAGTCCAATCGCCGGGGCCTTCCTTGCCGATTCAAGCGCGGGTCCATTTCCTTGAAAGATTAAGCTGAAAAGCTTTGACGAAATTTGCTGGACGGTGGGCAACCTTCCGGTCTAGTTTGGACCCGTCCGATGGCCGGGTGGGCAAGTAGTCAGTTCGTGCAAGTCTAGCTGTGTAAGGGGTCGGAGGCGTTAGTCAATGCAGAAAGCGACAATCATTTGGTGTTCTGCTATTAGGGAAAAGGGTAGCGGAATTGTATACCAAGTATCTCTGCTGTATAATAGAGGACAATCAGAAGAACGACGATGGTGACGACGTAAACGATAATATTCATCACAAGGCTATGAATGGTAAGTATGTATTCAGCGGATTTGTGGATTGAGGAGATGAAGTCGAGATTGGAACTCTGTAATCCCGTGAGTGGGTCGACAAGGAAAGCACGATCTTTGAGGATTCAAACGGGAGTAGAGAGAGCTGGAAGGATCAACCAGTGCTCCCCGAATACGGGCAGAAAGTACGATTAAAGGTGAGGATAGGCCTCGGAAAGGGTATCTAAAAAGCCAGCGCCTTTGACGATTATTAGAGAACACGCAATTCAATTACTCAAAGACTTCGGTCCAAAAGTTTAGAACAATTCAACATCTTGACTTATCGCTCAGAAGGCAACACCAACACCTTCTTGGGGCGGTAATGGCGTCTTCTCGACATCGAAGCTGGCTCCTCGACCACCACCAAGAGTCCAGTATGAAGACATGGAGCTCTGCTTCGTATGAGGTCGAGAATCTGGAGAGGACCATGGTTTGTTCAATTGTGTGGGGCCGGAAATATCGTACATGCTCAATGACGTAGATGAGCGTTCAGTTGTTGGAAGCGTTGGCAGGGCCTTCAAAATCCACTGAGAAACCCGATCCCGGAAGGCGGAAGAAGCAATGCCTGAGATGGTTGTTGTCACCCTGTGTTTCTCACTAATCGCGGTCTCTGCACGAAATGGGTCGAGAAGAGGCGTTGGTGGGTTCAACAACGTAGAGCTTCCGGAAGATGGTCGTGCTTGGGACATAATAGGCTCTTCTGCATGGGCATCGCGCTGGATCGGATCTTGCCCTTGAACAGATTGTTCGTAACAGGGCGAAGTGTCGGTCTTGTCGTCGCGATTGGACATGGGAGACATGGGCATCTCTTCACCGGGTCTTGGAGACAAAGGCGATATCTCCTCTTGGATGGTAGCGCAATTAGGCAAGCGTCCCTCTAGTGACTGTCGCTCTTCCAGGTGAGTGCGCAGCCGGAGACTCTGCTCACTAGCTCTTCGATAAATCGTGTAGGGCTCAGAGTTGGACTGCATGAGAGCGGGCGGAGGCTGAGTTAAATGGGCGTCCCTGGCATCCAACGCATCTAAGAAGTCTTGTGCACTTCGAGTAGTGATGAAACTTGGTCTGCATTCAATTGATTTTGACCGTAAATGATCGATAGATCGCGACTTTGAGGGGCCACCAACCCAGTTCAGAGTGAATTGGCTATCGATGCTGAACCGTGATGCATCTAGGCAGGACATCCTTGAAGGTATTGGTTTTCTCGGAATTGAGAAAGAGTTTGAGGGTTGCCGAAGTAGCATGGAGTCCGATCGTGCCTTGACGATTGCTTGGGCAGGTCGTTCCAACGTCATATCCTCCACCTTGTTGGCTCCATCTTCCCAGAATATTGGCAGATCGGGAAGCTCATTGCCAGGCAGGTAAATGTTCAGTTGTAGAGGCCGAAATGGTGGGCTTCGCCTTATGGGAGATATGCGTCCGCTCTGGACCCTTCTGAATTCGGATGGGGCGCCAATCGTTGGTCGACAGGGTGCGCTGCGTCTGCTTGTGAAGCTCACCCTGCTCAAAGATCTTGAGGTCCGAAGCCGGCTTTCGGAAAGCCATACAGACTGACGCAGAGAACTGGAGGGGCGGCGAGACATGTGTAGTTGGTAGGAGGATCGAGGTGTTGCATGAGTGTATTCGGGTGGAGGATGTAGCACAGGCTGCTCGTAGCAGACTTCAGTAAAATTACCAATAGCTAGTGGTGTTAAGTCAGCGGGGTTGCCATGATTGATCAACAGTGGAATACCCACTTGTGCCTGGAGCCGCTGGCTCAGGCCTGTCCCCACCGTCCTGCGGCTTTGGAAAGCAAGACGAAATGGAAGCGGCCAGCCAGGTCGAATGCACCAACTCCAAACAGTCACTCAAGCTCTCCATTACTACACCATCATTACAACCATCAAGGGACTCAAGAGCCTGGAAAGGATATGAGTAGAGATGGAGGCCGAGAACTGTCATATACACGAAGCTGGAAATTTGAAACCGCACATCGTTTCTGGTGTGGGAGCCCACAAGCACATATGAGACGATTGCTCTCCATAGACTATCAAAGAAGAGTCACGCACGCGGAGAGGGCGCCAATGAGGTCGAGGCCAGATTGTGGCACAGATATGGAAGAGGTCAGCATTGGAGGGGCAAGACGGTTCAGCATGGTAAGTAAAGTAGGTAAGGTAGCTTGGAACGATAGTGGCCATTCATGAGCGGCAAGCAGGATTGGATTGAACATTTGAACTTGGGGAGGGGAGGGGGGGTGTCACCAACACCATGGATTTCTGGTTCATGATTGGTTTTCTCATCAATAGCCGTGGGCGCTTAAGGGCCTTGTGACTGACCTTCTCCCTGGACCCTCGTTAAAGTGACATGCTAACACAGGCCCAAAGGATGGAGTTGGGCAAGGTGTCGCAAGGGTGGACGAATCCATCTATTCATGACGACGCCTTCTGAGTAGGGTAGAGTTGGGTAGAGTAGAGTAGTCAGTAGAGTAGGTGAGACGATTGATGTTTGGAAAATGCAGCCATACGGAGGTTGTAGGGGTGGGGCTTGGGGGTCGACGAATGAATGATTTGCATCAAAAGCGGGAACTAACCCTGATTACCTGACTGGTTTCGAGAGGGTCAATTAAAAGACCTTCTTGGCACGAAAATTCTTCAATGCTCACTCCCGAAAGAAGATGTACAGTACAGACAGTATTGCGGATTTCTCATTCGTCAATAATACAGAAAGCTGTTTAAGAGCCACAACCTCTCATCTCTTAAGATTTAAGACGATACCTTGAGCTGAGGTCCCCCAAGGACCCCCTGAAAGCAACCCTAAAAGTCTATCCCGCCTATCATAGGCGGCCTTGAAACTCCAACTTCTGTTTTTCGACAACGATAGCGTAAATAGTTGATGTTATTGTCCTCTCCATGAATTGTGTAAAGGGAAAACAATTTGGTACGAATAAGACAACAGTGAATCTGTGAGGCTCAATTAATTCTTTGTAGAGTGCTTGAACGCTTTATATTGACATGAATATTAGCTGGACGTTATATTACTGCAAATTTCAGGCGCGACATCGCAGTCTTTTACCGTAACCATATCCCCTCCTCCATCCAAGTACTCTAGACCTACAGTGCCACGGTGCGAGTCCATCTCGAAATTGTCGTCTGTTGGTGTGTGAGTGTGAGTAGCTTTCGCCCCGTCTTGTATCCCGTAGACAAAATCTGTGAGCACGCGCGTGCTTTACACTAGTAATTGACGAATTCGACCAACTCCTCACGTGATGTCCTCCCTGTGCATGTGTAATTTGTGATTTCGGCAAGCCCGTGGCATAGAATTGTGTCCTCTGCTGGACAGCTCAACTGGATCTGCAGGATCTGGGCATCAGACAGTACACTTTCGGTGAGGCTTCCGCCTTCATCTGCAGTCAAGAGGCTCCGATCCTCTACGCCATTGCTTGCAAGCTGAAGCCCCCTTGTCGGCTATCTGCGTGATGGAACTGTAATTCTTTTGATTGCAAGTGCACATCGCGGCATCGGCAGTCGTGACAACTGTGGCAGTTGCGGCAACATTGATCTCGGACATGGAGGCTTGCGTTCCTGCGATGGTTCCTGTTTCAAAATCCATAGGTTTTTGCTCTACCAAGGTCCTGAATCTGGATCGAGCTTGTATTTCTTCCCGAGCAAATTCATCGGCCTTGTTTATTTCATCTATCAAATCTTTATTCTCCAGCACGAGCCCCAATTTCGCGACGATGTCAAGGGCTTGGAGATCTTCAGCTTTTTGCTCTACCTAGGTTCTCTTCTAGATCAGGGTTTTCCGATACCAGGGCAGTACTTAGGGCCGAGCTGGTTGCAGCTTGCGTCAGAGCGGTATATAGAATAAAGAGGATGCTGCACAATGAGATATTGAGATGCATGATAGAATTCGCCGATGTGTGCGATTGGAATGGATGGCAGATGAGTAAAACCAGATGGTGAAAATACGTAAAACAGTCCAGGTCGTAAAGCTGCTTGTGAAGAATTTGACGGAAAGAGATGCGAAACGTTGACTAGGGCTTCACAGACTTCGCACAAGCTTCCCTGATCAGATGAATCGCTATTGACAATTTGCTCAAAGAGGAAGCAATTGGAGACGGATTCTTTCTAGATATGAATCCGAATAATTTGGTCTTTCATGAATTCGTTTCCTTCAGAAAAGCGTCAGACAACAAGATCTCTGTCAACTGTCTCATCCTCTGACAACTTTCGTGTAAAATGTCTTGGCACCTAAGGCTGGACTCGTGATTTTTACTCGAAGCAGAACGATGGCACTAGTGGATGATCCTCCCTTCCTGATGTTCTAGGAATATATGCCGCTTCAATTGTCAACTTTTTGGCATTCTGTCTGTCGCATAACTTTTCCAGGGCTCGAATGGCTGCTAAATGTGTGATGCTAATTACACGGTCACGCCGAGCTTTGAAAAGCCGCTGTCTGACGATGTTGTATTAAGTATTTGCCCCGAGGTTTGCAGCGACAATCTGCGACCCCATGTATTGCGTAGAATTTCCCAGCTCCATGGCTCTCCTTGGAAACAATGTGGCCAGTGCCATTGGGAATGCTGTCACCGTGATTCACCTTATAGCTAATAGAGACGCTGGGCTCCATGCAACAGGTGCGAAGTAGAACCGACAGCATCGCCGAAATGTGTAGTAGTGTATCAAGTACCTTCTTTTGGTCTATAAGCTTATGTTTTGTATGCGTCTTTGGTTGTAAAGCTGGAGAGACTGCGTGACTGTCATATTTCTCCAAACGGCCGTCGTTCCGAAAACGGCGAATCGTTGCAATAACTTTCAGACGTGAACATAGTCACCGTCATAGCTGTGAAGATGTCTCCCTCTGATCCTTGGGAGACTCCGAGTGCTTGACAAAGAATTGCGGAAATGTTGACCTCAACTCTTCCAGATCACGAATTTGATATCTTCCGGCCTTGCTAACTGGAGCCGAATCTTCTTCTTCCAACTTGTGCACCACAGTCCACCCCCGCTCATTTGCGTGCCTGCAATTGAGAGCCGAGTCGTCCACAAAGTAGCACTCCTCGCTCTTCGAGGCCCCAGCCTCCCTCTCCGCCTTCTCATACATCTTGCTGTGCGGCTTCGGCAGCAGCACCTTCGCCGCGTAGTCACAATAAGTAACTCCCTCAAAGCAATCGTCCACACCCAGCAGCCCAATCACCCTTCGTGCGTGCGTTATATGCGCGTTCGTAAACAGCCACATTTTCACCTTACTCTTGTCCATATCGTCAAGCAGCCTTCTCAAGCGCGGATCTGGTTTTATGACATCATCGAGCGGTAGCGCATCGTCGACTTCACGATTGTAGGCCAAACTGTATGATATCGGAGTCAGAATGTCTCTTTCGGGATCACGCCAGGAGTCTTCCACTCGTGCGACAAGTCTCGCAACTCAAAGAACGGTACAAATCAGGAAGACATGATTCAGAAACGGTACTCACGGGTCAATGGTATGATGTTTGACAAGACCGGAGATGGCGAGACCGTAGTCTTTGTAATATCTTGCATGAAGGGCCCTGGCATCTGAGGAGGGGAGAGAAAGGTGCTTGACGAAGTAGATGTCGATGTACTCTTGCATAAGTTCTTGGATGCGGAGATTGCGGGAATAGAGACAGTTGTCTATGTCAAAGAAGAAGACTGGGCGACGATCTGGGGAAGAGGCTGCTGACATTATTGTGTCGGAGAGACAGCTTGAGGCGGATCGAAGTGTAAGTTTGCCTTTATTTGACGTGAGGATTAAGAGAGTCGCAGTGTTTGGGCGGAAAGAGCGATTTGTATGATTATAATGCTAGTAATAAGCCAGAACCGCCAAGTTGTTCGTATACCGACTCATCTCTAGGAAGAGCGACAAATCTTTATTAGAAAATGTGCAACTTACCTTAGTTTTATTTACCTTAGGTACCTATCACTCCTATTTACATAGTGACAGTCATGTCCTTGCATTTCACGCTAGAGTGAAAGTAATCTAGTGACGTGGACAAATCTGCGTAGTCCGGCGCGCAGATCCAAACCTCCTTTCCTACATATTTCTGTTGATACAGGCAGCTGGCACCTCTACGTTGAAGTTGTCTGTCTACCCATACTGATACTGCCTTAGCTTCTGTTGTATCTGGTCACTCGTGGTTGTGCATAAGACTACAACGTTATGTGGGTCAAAAGACATTCACATTGACACAGCATTGAACAAGTCAGCAGTACCAAGTCAGCAGTACGTATGATGGCCAGTGCTGTCGCTGACAACAATGGCTTTTCTTTGACTGAGAACGAAGAGTTCCTTGAATATGAGAAGCTTATAAAGCTTCGCAATGATGTTTTCGCAAATACTCATTCCTTAACCCAGCTTTCCAGACAGTCTGCTGGTCTAGGTAATCCGTTGTCTGCCTCTGGACCTTTACCCTTACCACCCGTGTCTTCGTCAGAGATGACGAACGGCGTCCACCCAACTTCTCAGGCCAGCAATGCAGTATCTTTCCTAGCAGCAAACCCACATGGCACCAAGCATTTGTCGAATCCCTTCCAGCCCAAATCGCCCAACAATCAGAAAGTTCCCACTCCAGCGCCTGGGTCATCTGGCATCGACCCAATCTTTTTGACCAAATCTGATGTACTTGTAAGAGCAGAAATACAACAGAAAAGGCAGCGCATTGAGCGGGCCTTGGAGGAACAAATACACCAGAGAAGAAAACAGAAATTGTTCGATCAAGAAGCTTTGCCAGACTTTGATGCTACGGAAGTCTTGAGAAAGGCGCAAGAGCTTGTAAAGCCCATGAAGATGCACGAAAGCAAACGCGCTAATGGAGCCGCTTCGTCCAGTGACTCATTTGATGAAAAAACATTTTACTCAAGCCAGGTCGAATCTACTACGACAGAGGAAGCAGATGAGTCTCATAAATGGCGTCCCCATCGAATTTGCAATTTTTTCCTTAAGGGAGAGCACTGTCGATACGGAGATGCGTGTACTTTCTCTCATGATCCAAAATTGAAGCAAAAGCTTGAAGCAGATGGATCACAAGCTGTGGATCTGGATAGCGTCAATGCTGACGAACAGACAAGCCTACGCCCTGACGAATCCTCGGCTCATGCCTCGACGAACCGCCCAATACCTCATCCTCCAACAGAAGAGCACACTGCAGCTGCTATAATGTCGCAGTCGGAGCGGAAGATGCAGGAACGCATTGCCCAGCTCGAGGCTGAGCTCGCAAACAGGTCAAGGAATGAGCATCAAACACGTCCTGATGCTATCGCTCGCCAGCATGCAAAAGAGATGAACGAGTCTCAGGAGGACTCTGCGTATTCACCTCCTGGCCCAGATGAGTTCGGACGAGATGTAGGTTTGCGGGAGGCTGAAACTCGGCAGCCGGCAACCAAACCGCGGCCTGTTATAGGTCATGTTCAACCACCAGCACGTGAGTTTGCCGTACGAAATGGCAGGTCATCTTCGCCACTGCCAAACAATGTTCGAGTTGTCAGGAATCACATAATATCTCCTGTGGCGCCACAGCCTTCACGTGTATCACCGTTAGCCGTGGCTAAAGTTTCGCAAGTCTCTCAGATCCAACGCAGCCATGGTGAGAACCGTCGTCTTTCGCGTGCATCTAATGCGGAGGTCACAAGTGCTGGACAAAGTCCAAAAGCTAGTTTACAGTCTTTGAGCTCAAAGAAGCGAAGAAGGGGTTTGGATCCTCAAGAGCATACCCGTAATGTGGTTCCGCGTAGAGAGCTGGGTTCACCTGATGTCCGTATCAAGGACGAGCCTATTTCACCTCCTCGTTTTGGGGATGGGGTGGAAATACAACAGATTCGTCCCAGACAGGACGCAACACGACAGCTGTATATCGATACGGCTGGGCCTCAACATCGCGATCAAGAGCCAATAAATTGCCAACCCAGGTTCGGCGAACGTGCAGCGTATGGTCAACCTTCTGATGACAGGGGACCTTTGACTCCATTAGCACGCCGTGTGGCCTCTCGCAATGGTCAACGATATATGCCTAACGAGGAACAGGATCTTAGGCGGGTTGTCAGTGCTCGACGAGTAAGAGCTCCAATGTCGCCTGTCCATCATCCTATGCAGTACTCCGCTCCTCATCCTCGCACTACGAGGGCAGCTTCTCAGTTTTACATCTCACCAACGGGCCAGCCTATACCTGAACAGTTCAGAACATCAGTGCAGCCAGCATCAGCGACTTATATCTCTCATGATCGCTCGCCATCTCCGACTTTGCGTCGAACGCAAGCATCTCCCTTTGGACGAAACCCAATCGCTATGGCGCCGCCGCCGCGGCGTATCATGATTGATCAATGGGGCAGAGAATGCATTGAGGTTCCTGTGAACGCTGAGCGGCAAGTCTCCGTTGCTCCTGTCGCGAGCAGAAGCGAATATGACCCTCGCTATGAGCAATCTGTTCCTCGTAGTGTCCGACAAGCGCAGCTTGTGAGCGTTGACGACGAAGGGCAGTACCTTCGCAGAAATCAATCGCCGACCTCTCAGCCGTTCCTCGAATATCCGCCACACAGAAACACGCAAGCTGTTGAAACAAATTCACGAAGCATGCCTTACGCTGAGTCCTATGTCACACGTAACGAGAGTACTCACCCACCTGAGTATCCGGATACTCGGCTAGCTACCCGTTATGCAGAAGGTCCTGAACCGCGTGAAGGTATGGTACGGATGCAAAGTGCACGGCCTGTTGAAAGACAATACGAAATTCCTCGAGAACAAGTGACGAGAATGCAAAGCGTGAGACCTCAGCAGCCGCGCATCGTCCAACTGGGAGAAAGACCAGAGGCTAGACAGCAACTCAGCCGTCAAGTCAGTGTCTTTGCCGACGATGGAGCCATGAGACCAATGAGTTATGCGGTGGAGGAACGGCCGAGGTATCAGTACGCGACTCAGGGGCAAGATAGGGGCTACGTTGAAGAGATGGCAGATGACGGCGGTATATACGAGACTCCGGGGAGCGTAGGCACGCGGCATATATTGCGTTGAGGAATTTGTTGAATTATTGGGGGCGGATGTACCTGTGCGATGGGTGTGGTGGCATGTGGGCTGGATAAGATCCTTATTATTGCCGAGAAAGTGGTGGAGCAATGGTGGAAGTTGAGCTTGCGGCCGAAGCTTGTAATTTTCCAATGTTGCTAGTAGAAATATATTAGTAATCACTTTTGAGCTACGAAACGGCATGTCATTGTTTCATCCTCTTGCCTTTTGATAGATGAAGACACCTTTTCACGAAGTTTGGCTCGAAATCATGATAGAATACGAGCGAGGTACTACTTTATAGTAAGAGAGCTACTATTACCTTAGCTCTGGTGGCTCTTATAATTAATTACCTTGGTCATGGCTAGTACGACCGAACCTTTGAGTATTTTTCAGACTCCGGTTTCGCCCTCAGTCTGGTAATCATGAATGCATGAAAGCAAGCATCCATTGTTCACACATTGCATTGAACATCAACAAGAATGGGGGTGCATTAAGTAGGTAGGTCACTAATCGCCTTAACGTTGTATCAACAGTGGAAGGATCCTCCTCTCATCAATAATCCTTGGATCGTTGGATATTTTTAAATACCGACAATACGGTATTCCCAGCGACGAGACAATTCAAGGGGGAATAGTCTATCAGCCCTATGAACAAATGAACCACATGCACTGCCCATATCCGAATTCCGATTCCCTGTGCATTTTTCAAGAGTAGGAGTACTCGCAATTCGCGTCCAACTTGTCCCACCACTGAAACCTTGCTACTCTCTCCGTCTCCTTCGCGCTAACTTATCACACCTCTTAGACTCTTCCTCCTCCCCCCCCCCTCCAAGTCCCGCCACTCCCAACCACACCCCCGACTGCTGCACTTCAAGCTTAGTCTTACAAGTAGCCGCAGCAGATGCTTCATCCCCTACCCTCCTTCAAAAGCATCGGCACCGTGAGGGGACGTAGAGAGGCGCATGATGCAGAGGTTCAGCAACATTACAGGTCAAGCTCGTCATGGCTTGGAGAAGATGACCCCGGCCGGCCTCATGTCGAGGCCGAATCCAATGGACCTTCCTATCGCCCAGCCCATCAAACGCCCGATGAATGGCACCCCCATATCACCCCTTACCCCTGCTGATACCATGGTCAACCTCTCCTTCAACGTCCCTTTTTCTTCCAACTTGAACGGTCCCGACGTCGACGAAATCCTCCACGCCAGTCCCAAAGCTCTAGAAAGATGGACCTTTCCGGAGGGTACGGAAGAGGGCATGCCAATACACAAGCTGCCAGTGCATCATTACAACGTAGAGCAACTGAGAAGGTCTTGCCGAGTCTTGAACGAAGGAAGCCAAGGACGACTCGAGGCTACAGTGACCTCTTCCGAGCCAAAGCCAATACCTGCCTTGCAACGGAGACCTCTCAAGGGTCTTGTGACCAACGTCTGTATCTCTGGGGACAATGAGACGGTGCACAAGATGCGAGCCAAGATATTGAACGATACGCCGATTGCTTTGGTAAGGATCCTGTGTGAGCCCTGCCGAGGTCCATCAGTGCTAACATAATGTCAGAGATGTGCCATAGTCGACATCGATACCAATCTCGTCATCACTCAAGACATGACTGGGGTCAGAGCTGAAGTCCTCAAACACCTCGACGAAGTTGCCAAATGGACTGGCACTGATATATTCTTACTCAATCCGACGCACAGCGATCCAGAAGGTCCCGCGTCAAGCTATGGCAATGGCAGCGATCAGCGTTTTGATCAAAGACTACGTATCGCAATCTACGGCGATCCAGAGAGCTCAGAGCATGCAAAGACAAGAGTACTTATCATGATCGACAGAGTGGTAAGCTCTACTACTAATGGAAATGAAGACAGTTGCTGACTACGGAGCAGCTGCACCGCACCGTCGACCTGATGAAGCTCGAGCTGTCCCTACATACAATTATATGTGGCCGAACTCGCAAAAACATTCGCCTCATCGAAGCTGCCACCAATACCGCTATATATTTTCCACCTCCGTTTCCCCGCATCTATGGGTACACGCCGCAGGGAGCCTATCGAAGAGGCGAAGACGAAGTATGGATAACTGGAGAAAATCAAGAATGCATTAACCATGCAAAGAAGAAACTCCATGAGCTGGTCCTAAACACTAAATGCTATGTCAAGGATGTAATGGTATCTGCGCACAAAATTGATAGCATAATACTGGACCGGCTCGATAAAGTCCGCAAGGTCATGGAGACGAATGGATCTTATGTATTATTCCCACAGCTCGGCAGCCAGCGTGGTTTGATTCGGGTCCAAGGCACAGAGATTTTGCACGTGGAACGCACTGTGCGTGAGATCATGGCATTAGTAAGGATTTGGTTTTTCGAAACCTCGGGGGCGCCATGTACTGACCTACTCAGGCCGGCCAATTCTATAGTGCATCATGGTGGCTGATGCTGCACGACTCGGCACAATCCATGAGGGCTCCATCGCCAGCTGACATACGGGTAATGCTCTCGGATATCTGTACAAATTCTGGGTCCGATGTTTGCTTCGAGAAGCTCACATTCAATATTAACGGATCGGACGACTCGGTCAAGGCGGCCATGATGGTCATTCATGAGATCCCATTCGTCAAGCGAGCTCAGTATCAAATTCGCGTCAAGATTGAACTCGCCAACGAGCATAAGGAGTTTGTCAGTGGCAAGAAAAACGGCAAGATCAATAAGATTATGGGCCAAAGTACGACACTTGGACAAGTCTTTTCTGATCGCTCTAAAGCAAACACTGACTACTTTGTTTAGGCAACGTCCAGATCATCTTCGATGGTTTCAATGAATACAATTTCTATATCGACGTCTGTGGAGCACAATACGATGCCACCAAGAACGGCCTCGACCTCGTTGAGCAAGAAATGCCTGCTTCGATCTCCTTCCACGTACCTGACCAGTATCACAAGCGTATCATCGGAATAGGTGGCCAGCACATTCAACGCATCATGAAAAAGTATTCAGTCTTTGTCAAATTCTCCAACGCCATGGACCGGGGCGGCATTGGCAAGGAGGACGACGATATCAAGGTTGACAATGTCATTTGCCGCACTCCTGCGCGCAATGCACAGAGTTTGGATTTGGTCAAGCAGGAGATTATGGACATGGTTGAGAAAGTGGTAGGTGATTCCGAAGATCCAGAAGAGAAAGTTTCTGGCTCTGCATTGGGCCACAAACACCGGACTGACTTGTTTGATGTGATGCGAAGGACGCGGAATTCGTCTCCGAGACCGTCGTGATCAATCGCTTGTACCATAGAGAACTGATTGCTCGCATGCATAAAATCGACGAGCTCGAGAAGAAGTGGAATTGCAAAATCGATTTTCCCAGCACCGAAATGGCGAGTGATGTAGTCACCATATCCGGCCCCGAGTATCAAGTGCCTCAAGCCGTTGATGACTTTCTGGTCCGTGCCTCTCCTATATCTTCTCTTCTACAGGTACTGATGATGTTCAGGGCATGGTCCCCGAGAGCCATGAGATCGTTGTTCCTACGTCTTCTCAGCTTCGAGGATTCTTCAAGTCTACTGAGTTTCAAATTGAAGTACGACAAACACTGAAAACTCAATATGAGGTCATTCTGAGTATTGGCAACGATTCGAAGCCAGTAGAAGATACAGAGGCCAGCGCAGCGCGGCTTCTGCTTGAGTACACCCGTAACAACGCTGGTGGTCTGAAAGATGCCATTGACTTTCTGGTTTCTCGGCTCATACCCTACGGCTTGGACGCTACAACTGTCAAAGGCGCAATACCTAGACCGAAATCCGACTCGTTCGAAGACTCTCTGCCTTTTTTCGACTCCAAGCTACTGCAAAATGCTCCTGCACCACTTGGGACCGACTCTCCCACTCGATCTACTTTCGCCGATGATGCTAGTGAGCGTGGTTCCCTCTTTGGAAAGATTCGCAAGCCAGGCAGCATCTCCTCCATCTCCTCTTTCTTAGATCGCCGTAAGAACCACTCTGGTTCACCCGGCTCTCTATTCAAACATGCCTCTTCCAATGCCTCCCGGGCATCCCTCGTCTCCATGGAGTCGCGCGACAGCGGCTACCGCAATCCCTGGAACGACAGTGGTGTCAACCTTCCAGAAGAAGGCCACAACGGCTGGCCTCTCCGTTTTGAGAATAAATCCGAACAGAAACTCCCGTTCAGCGCGGGACCCGGTGATATGACCCCCCGACACGACAGACACGCCTCCTTGGACAGTGGACGTCCAAGCACCTCTCATTCTACAAACGGATACCCGGCCCCTATTGGGCCACCTCGTTAAAGCTCACTCGAATACCCGCCTTGCTCTCTCGGCTTGCATTGCTTTTCTCAGTTCCTATGTCACGACTGGCTATGACACGATACCATCTGCGCAAACAAATACCCCCTGAAGCGATTGAGTCAAATCTCTGGCAAGGCGCTGTTGAGCTTTTTCTCCCTTCACCATTATACCATGAATACCAATTTGTTATATTCGAGGCGTATGTTTGGCTACTTGCAGGATAGAAATACCCACACTCATTTTCGGATCTTGCCACAGAATGGGTTTCTCGACATGTTCGGATGCGATGCTAGATACCACAAATAGAATGCGACAAATGGCAATCAAGGTTTCTCCACCAGATACCATAGGCTCTGGTGATAGCTCATGGTCTCTTTATTCTACGCGATTTTGTAGCTGAATGTCCCTAAATCTATTACTCGTTTTCTACGATGCCCAGACAGAGCCCCTTTGTTCTCAAACGTTACGCCTACTTCTCCCAGTCAAGGCAAGGGCACAACCTAATCACAAACCGTCAGCTTTTCTTACTACAGTTGAAGGAAATTGTTCCAATGTCGTTGTTTTTGTCGAGGAATTGGTAGCCTCGTACTAATATGGTGAGTACAATGCCTCAATGCCTGGGAGCCCTGTCTTTGCGGCGCTATCTCCGGTGCTTAATTGCCGAAGCCCGATGATATCCGCCGTTGCCCATGCAAGGAGTCGAAGATGGCGGGGAAACTGCAGGTCAACAACACATGCATGTCTCATCAGTAGATGCCAAAATGATGGAGATACGCAGCTGCCAAAATGCCATGTCCTTGCTTTGCCCTTTTGCTCATAGACACCTCCTTGCTTTGACCTGGTTCCCCCCCTGAACAAAATGTAAGCTTCGTGCTCTACTCGTGCTCTACCCTTCTTAATCTCGCCCGAGTACATCAGATAATAGCTCTATTTACTGACAGACGTCCAGGTACACCGCAAGTGATGCCTTCTTTGAAGCGCTCTGGGAATTGGGCGTTACCCACTGCTTTGTCAATCTCGGCTCCGACCATCCCTCCATCATCGAAGCCATTACCAAGGGCCAGATTGAAAACAAGGGCCGGTTCCCTCGCATCATAACATGTCCTAATGAAATGGTCGCCCTCTCCATGGCCGATGGCTATGCTCGTGTTACTGGCAAGCCCCAGTGCGTCATAGTACATGTTGACGTTGGGACCCAAGGTTTAGGAGCTGCTGTACATAATGCTTCCTGCGGCCGAGCACCCGTGCTCATCTTTGCTGGACTTTCTCCTTACTCTTGTGACGGAGAGCTGAGAGGGAGCCGTACCGAGTATATACACTGGATCCAGGACGTGCCAGATCAGAAACAAATCCTGGGGCAGTATTGCCGATACACTGGAGAGATCAAGCGAGGGGTCAATGTCAAGCAGATGGTTGGAAGAGCGCTGCAATTTGCAACGACGGCACCAATGGGGCCTGTCTACCTCGTTGGATCGAGGGAGGCGATGGAGGAAGAGATCCCTGAATACAGCCTGAAGCTAGAGCACTGGGGTCCAGTAGGACCAGGGGCGCTACCGGAGGACGCCGTGGAGACCATCGCTCAGACTTTGGCCGAGGCGAAGGAACCATTGCTCATAACAGGATACTCCGGGAGGAATCACGCTGCCGTCGGGGAGTTAGTGAAGTTGACAGAAGCAATAAAAGGCTTGAGAGTTCTAGACACGGGAGGGTCGGATATGTGCTTCCCTTCGGATCATAGGGCCAGCGTTGGATTGAAGTACGGGGTCGATGACAGCGTAAAGACTACAGATTTCATCCTCGTCGTTGATTGTGACGTCCCATACATACCAGCTTTGTGCAAGCCGAAGGAGTCCACCCGGATATTCCACCTAGATACAGATCCCTTGAAGCAACAGATGCCAGTCTTTTATTATCCAGCGGAGGCAAGGTATAGAGCAGATGCATACATGGCCATCAAACAACTGAATGAGTACATTAGCAGCAACGAGACGCTGTCGAAGAAGACCGAGAGCTATTCAGAACGATGGGAAAAACTGAAAGAGGTACACTCCAAACGCCTGAATAGCATCCGAGAGCTAGCTCAACCAAGTGACGACGGCAATTACAATATCTCCTACCTCACAGCAGCGATCCGGAAGGCAGTACCCGAAGACACCATCTTCGCTATTGAGGCTGTTACCTCCACTGTTTTTGTTGCGGATCAAGTCCAACCCTGTATCCCCGGCACATGGATCAACTGTGGCGGTGGTGGTCTAGGCTGGTCAGGAGGCGGAGCCCTTGGAATTAAGCTTGCTGTCGGTGATGAGCGATTTGTATGCCATATCGTCGGCGACGGAACCTTCCTCTTCAGTGTGCCAGGGAGCGTGTATTGGATCAGTCAACGGTACAAGCTGCCTGTTCTAACCGTCGTGCTCAACAACCAAGGCAAGTCTCTTTGGTCAACCTTTGTGGCCTTGTCGCTGCTCGGATCCTCAAATCTGGGATATTACCCATTGACATATCGCAGGCTGGCACGCACCCAAACGCTCCCTCCTCCTCGTCCACCCGGACGGCCTGGGCTCAAAAGCCACCAATGAAGACCTCAACATTTCATTCGCGCCGTCGCCCGACTATGCAGGCATAGCCAAGGCGGCCGCGGGTGGTAATTTGTGGGCTGGACGGGCTGGTACTGTGAAGGAACTTGACGAGTTGTTGCCAAAGGCGATTGAGGCGGTGAAAGGCGGTGTAGGTGCTGTGCTGGATGCACATTTGGATGGGGCACACCCGGGCCCTGGGAAGCATGTTCTTGTTGGATAAGTCCCCAAGGGAGAGATGGGAGAGATGGGTTTAAAGGTGTCGGATTGGACGGACACAAAGAATTTGGAACCGTGCTTTTTGTTTTGATACTGTGAGATTACAATTGTATGCGTAACCATTGTTAATCGTTCAAACACGTGTATCGCAATGTATGAATTGGATGGATGTTGTTATACAAAATTATATAATGGGACACAGGGACAGGGAGAGAACCTAAATTGGAGATGGTGTCTAGAGTTGACCACAAATCTGTAACAGAAATGTGAATAGATATGAGATTTACTCTATATGGAATTCTGCACGCTTTTGTCGTTGCGCCGCTGTAACAATCTCATCCTCGATGACGCACCAAATTACTTCCCATTCCTCTGCTCCGGAACGAGGGGCTCGACGTTCCAAATCATGTCCGCATACTCCTGGATACACCTGTCACTGCTGAAGAAACCCATCCTGCTAACGCTAGTGATGCACTTCTCGAGCCAAGCATCCTGGTCCTTGTACGCTTCATCCACGAGCATATGCGTCTTGATGTAGCTGTTGAAGTCGTCAGAAACGAGGTAGTAGTCACCTTGATCGATGATAGAGTTGCAAAGAGCGCTGAAGCGGTTTGCATCTCCGAATCTACCACCCTTGATGGCATCAAAGACTTTGGCGAGATCGGGGTCAATTTTGAAGTTACCATAGGTGTGGGCGTGGCGAAGATCTTCGACGTCCTCGGCGAGGTTACCAAAGAGAAAGATGTTGGACTCGCCGACTTCGCGAGTGATCTCGATGTTGGCTCCGTCACAAGTACCGATGATCAACCCACCGTTCAAGACGAACTTCATGTTGCTGGTTCCACTGGCTTCCGTGCCTGCAGTGGAGATGTGCTCGCTGATGTCCGAGGCAGGGGTGATGATTTCGGCTTTGCTGACATTGTAGTCTTCAATGTAGATGACCTTCAAAAGGTCACCGACGTCCTTGTCATTGTTGACGACTTCGCCAACGCTGCAAACAAGGTGAATGACAGTTTTAGCCATCCAGTAGCCTGGAGCGGCCTTGCCTCCGAAGATCGACACACGAGGAGCGAGTTTCTTGCGCTCTTCGGCGCTCATTGCCTTGATCGTCAGATATCGGTGAATGACACCGAGGATGTTCAGCTGTTGCCGCTTATACTCGTGTATACGCTTGACTTGAATATCGAACAGTGCTTTGGGGTTGACCCGAACGCCTGTCGTATTTACGATGTGCTGCGCCAAGCGGACTTTATTGGCATACTTGATCTCCTGCCATTCCTTTTTGAAGTCCTTGTCGTCAAGGAAATGTTCGAGTTTGTTCAGCTTTGTTAAGTCGGTAAGGAACTCGTAGCCGCCTAGCTTGGAAGCAATCAATTCCGATAGCCTGGGATTGGCTTGGTGGAGCCATCTTCGGGGGGTAATGCCGTTGGTCACGTTGGTAAATTTGTCGGGCCCATAAATCTTGACAAAATCTTTGAAGATCGTTGTTTTGATGAGGTCTGAATGGAGCTCAGCTACACCATTGACCTTGTGGCTTCCAATAGTCGCGAGGTAAGCCATTTGCACCATCTTAGGCTGGGATTCCTCGATGATCGAAACACGCCTGAGCATGTCGCGGTCCTTGGGGAATTGCTTTTCCACCATGTGAAGGAACTGCGAGTTGACTTCGTAAATAATTTGGAGGTGTCTCGGGAGCAGGTTCTGCATCACAGGAACAGACCATTTCTCTAAAGCCTCAGGCATTACGGTGTGGTTTGCGTAACTGAAGGTATTTTGGACAATATTCCAGGCCTCAGCCCAGTCAAGGCCCTCTAAGTCCACCAAGATACGCTGCAACTCGACGATAGCGAGTGTAGGATGAGTATCGTTCAGTTGGATAGCCACCATGTCTGGAAAGGCCGACCATGCTTTCTTTGACTTCTTAAAACGACGGACGATGTCGTAGAGCGAAGCAGCGCACCAGAAGTATTGTTGCTTCAGACGTAGCTCTTTACCACGCTCCAAATTGTCATTGGGGTACAGTACAGCAGAAATAGTCTCTGCACGTTGCTGATCACCTACGGAGGCTTCGTATTCGCCGGAGTTGAACTTTTGGAAGTCGAACTCGCCTTTGGAAGCTTTGGAAGACCACAAGCGGAGGTTGTTCGTAGTTGCAGTCTGATATCCCGGAATCGGGACGTCGTACGCGACGGCATCGACAATTTCGCCGCCCTCCCAGACTGCAATGTTCTTGCCGTCTTCATCCCTGCACGCTTATCAGTATATTACCATTGGTCTAGCTAGGCTAGCATACTTGTGTCGAGAGACATGACCGTAGAATTGAATGTCCACGGTGATATCGTGCCTGGGAAATTCCCAAGGGTTGAAGTCCAGCCAATAATCTGGTACCTCCACCTGGTATCCGTCGACAATCTCTTGCTTAAAGATGCCATATCTGTAACGCAGGCCATATCCCCAGGCAGGGTAGTCTAGGGTGGCCATGCTATCAAGGAAACATGCAGCTAGCCGGCCGAGGCCGCCGTTACCGAGAGCAGCGTCATGCTCTTGTGATATGACATCCTCGATTCGGAAGCCCAGGTCTTTGAGACCAGCTACATGACAAGTTAATTCCGTCTTCACAAGACTTGACGGAGGTATCTGTACCTCGTGCTACGTCCTTCAAGCCAACGTTGAGCATAGCATTGTCCAAAGCTCTGCCCATCAAGAACTCCAAGGAGAGATCTGCACACATATCAGTCAAGTATTCTGTGGCTCCAGGGTGTAATTCTTACAGTAGACCCGTTTCTGATCTGCAAATGTCTGCCGCTGTTGGGTCCTGTTCCATTCGATGACGAGTCTGTCCCGGAAAGCGAGGGAGGCGCCGGAATAGGCGGCTCTGGAATGTTGTATTAGTACCCCTTTCTTGGGAGTTGAATAGGGTGCTAATGGGACTCACAACTCATCACAGTTGAACAGCGAACGGGCAAGAGTGGTCTCAACGTGTCTGACGGTTTCATCCTGTATGGCTTCAACTATTGTCCAATTCACAAGGTGATTAGCGGCCAATGCTGCCCACCTCAAACTGTTCCTTTGTAGTAAAGCCTTGGGCGGACTTTTGTGGGCTTTAGCAATGGCTCCGAGGTTCAATTGGTGCCAGGCATACATGTTTCTTCCATCTGCAGAGACGATGATTAGCATTGGAGGTTCGGGATTCGTCTTTCAAGGCTGCTCAAGACTTACGCGTCTCTCTGAGGCTCCGGTATGCTCGCTTCGACACTTTTGATCTCTGCAGCACCGAAACCAGTGGCAGTACGCTTATGCTTGGGACGAGAGATGCCCTCGGGCCCGACGGGACCCTGGATGTCTGAGACGGGAGCGGATGTGGACGGCCTTCTCTCGCGGATTTTGGTAGCCATGATGGATTGATTGGGGTGGAAGGAAAAGGAGATGGTGGAGGAAGGAAATAGTAGGGAGTAGGGTAGGATGATGATGATGGAAGGAAAGAAGCGGCTTGCAGACCAAGGCTTGGAATTGAATTGTTGAGTAAAGCAAGAGTGGTTTGGGTGGAAAAGGATAAAGAAGAAAGAAGAAAGATGAAAGATGAAAGATGATCGTTTGCGGTCAAAAGCAAATGATGGGAAGGGAATGGTGAAATAGCAAAAGGTACTATAGCATCACCAATAAAAGTAGACGTTCTAATAATTCATTACATTTCCACCAGGACAAAGTGAAGTAACAAGAAAGTATCTTACCAATACCTTAGGGAGAGGGATTGCCCCACCAACGCTAAGCAATCGATGAATGTGACTGTGGGGCTTGGGGCTTGGGGCTTGGGGCTTGGGGACGGGCAAAGGGTAAAAGACTTGGATGCCCCTCTGAAGGCTACTGCAACATTTGAACATATAGCCCCACCAGGCCAAGCCAGCTAGGCTAAGGTACATATAGCTAACGTAAGGGGGGGGGAGTTCGCCAGGCTGGCCTGTTGTGGCTGGAGCTGGCTGGCTTAATTTTAATTTTCCAATTTTAAACCCAAACTAATCCATATTACGTTAATGATTTCACTAAATTAATGTGTTACGTATATTCGCTTAAATTTATTCAATTTAAATTCAAA